>JABWDY010007179.1:1200-18389 GCA_013358455.1 Thalictrum thalictroides | reverse complement strand
ATATATCTCTTAAATGGGCTGGTTTTCAAAAGATGTTGTATGTTGAAGAGTCAAGTACCATGGTTACAAAAATCACAATATTAGAGATAAAAGTGCCTTGTTTGATATAGGAGATGATAAATCACCTGGGCCAAATGGCTATGGAGCTTTCTTCTTTAAGTGTTTCTAGAGAATTATTGAGATGGATTTTGTTAGAGCAATCAGAAACTTCTTTAGAGCTAAGAAGCTCATAAGAGTTGTCAATGCTACCAACATTGCACTAGTGCCCAAAATACCTAACCCCTATTTCATTGAGAAGCATAGACCTATAACTTGTTGCAATGTAGTCTATAAGACTATCTTTAAAGTTTTGGCAAATATAATGAAGAATTTCATGAATGAGATCACGCATCCTAACTAGTTAGTATTCATCCCGGGAAGGAGCATTCAAGACAATATTCTTCTATCCCATGAGCTTCTAAGGGGATATCATCAGAGAAAGAGTAAATCTCCCAAATGTACACTAAAAGTTGATCTTCAGAAGGCTTGCAACAATATTCATTGGGAGGGGGTTTTTGTTATTCCATAACGATGGGGTTCCATGAAATCTTTATTGTGTGAGTCAGAGAGTATATTTCTACAACATCTTTTTCTATATTTGTTGATGAAAAACATGTGGGATTTTCCAAGGGTAAGAAAAGACCGAGACAGGGGGACTCTACATCCCCTTATATCTTTGTTCTCATCATGGAAGCTCTGGCAGCCATGTTTAAGAAAGATAGAAGAGATAAAGTGTTCCATCTGCACCTTAAATGTTTCAATCCAGAAATCACCCACATATGTTTTGCTGATGATCTTCAATAAAGTTTGTGCTAGTTTTGGGCTTGACATTTTAAATACTATGAAAAAGTTCCAAGCTTTCTCTTGTCTGCAAATGAATAAAAACAAAATTCAAATTATCACTGTTTGGCTTGAGACACGAGAATCTGAAACACTTGCAACTGGTTCGGGCATCAAAAAGCTTACACCTCTTTCAGATACTTGGAAACACCAATGATTGACTCAAGACTAGGGGCTTAAGACTGCCAAACTTTGATTGTTGCAATGACAGGTAAAATTACTTCTTGGAAGACTACGTGATTATCTCATGCAAGAAGGGTATTAATTGTTAAATCTTTGTTTTGCCAATATACAATGTTATTGGGCCGAATCATTTTGCCAAAGGCTATCACTATGAAGCTCTAGAAACTATGCACTAGATTTATCTTGGCAGAGCCTGGGATGAAGATGGCTCTACGCCATGTTAACTAGAAGATTCTAACAATAATGAGGAAACAAAATATCACAAACTTGGAGGTCTGGAGTAAAGATGCAATCTGTGGCCTGATTTATAAGCTGGGAACAAAGGAGAATAATCTATGGGTGAACTGGATGTGGAGAAATTGCATGAAGAAGAAATTTTTGTGGTCCGTGAAAACTCCCAACGATTGCTCTTGGGGTCTGGAGGAAGATATTATATCTAGTAATTAAAAATAAAAATGGTGTAATCTATTTTCATTGCAAACAATAAAAATTTGAGCATTCATTATTACAAAATTAAAGTCTTCTATAGATAAACAGAAGTTAAACAATAGTATCCTTACGAAATTGAAGTGATGAAATTTACATTAGGAAGAAGATTTGAAGAATGTACAAAATAAACAAATGGATGTAGTGCAAATAACTTAATACCTTTTTCTTCTTAAGAAGACTGATAAATGGTTTATCTGGTACTGGTATACACTTAACAATCCATGCAAGAGGCCAAGACACAACCCCAATTCCGATACATATCTCTCATTGCCCCCAATTCAACCTTTCTGTATTTGCAAACTTCTTCTAAAACTCAACCATCACCGCCTAAAGAACAATAATGATCCTAAAAATTGCTAGAAACAACTTATTCTTATATATCCCTTTAAACACGTTCTTATTCTCCAACTTTCTTGCACTGAAGTCATTAATACTTGCCAGAGAACAAAGGTGTTAAAATTAAGGTGTTCATTACCAAATCATTAATTCACCCCAAAGATGGACTTTCCATTAAATTTTAGGATCAGCAATACTGTTATCTATTATAGTGCTTGAGCTGTTAGGTTCCCCCACATAATGTTAATTATAATTGGTTCCATACGACCTACTGGTTTTTTTTTCAAAAGATCATCAGTAGGTCGATCAGTGACTTACGCCAAAACACCCGACTTGTTGATCAAGTTCACCCACAACAACTAGACCACAGTAAGTGGTACATCTCCACCAAAAAACTGCCGCTATGAAATTAACCACAAGAGCGGCCACATTAACAGTGAGCTGGAATTGGATGAATTTTTGAATGTTGGTACACACACACCTTCTCCACTTTAACAAGGTGACAACAATAACAAAGTTGTCATCTAATATGACTATATCTTAACTCTCTTTTGCGACCTCAGTCCCTTGAATACCCATTAAAATACCAATGTCAGCTTCTTTCAATGTTGGTGCATCATTTGTTCCATCTTATGTTACCGCTACCACATGACCTTTCTGTCTCAAGCATTGCACCATCAAAAGCTTGTCAAAGGGGAAAGCCTAGTTATAAGCATAGTTTACCATTTTGGATAAATAGTTCATACGTGGATTGTTCCGTCCTAATCCCAGATAAGGAGTAAAAGCTTCATCTTTATACCATTGTAACTAATATTCCTACACAATGGTGCCCAAGCACTAGAGGGGGCTGAATAGTCTATTTAAAAATTTACTAACAAAGATCACCCCCAACTGGTGTAACTGAGACAAACTGATGCTAATAGAGATATACAGATACAAACAGATATGCTTAAGATATACTAAGTGTGGAATAAAAAGATCAATCCTAAGCAAATCTCACACAAGAAGTAAAACCAACATACACATAACAATATGATGTAACCAAAGGAGTTAGTTATCAATCTCTACACTAATCAACAAAACAACCTTCTAGTCCTTGGATACTTGTTCAACTAGATCAAGATGAATAAATCAATCTTAACCAATGAACTAAGTGATCCAATCCTAATTCTAGATTTGTTGTGGAGTATGAGGGGGTGAGTAGAGAAAAAGGCACTCTCACCCTTTCCTCTACCACAATACAAATCAACTAGAAGATTGGTTGAATAGGGTGTAGAGATTTCCAACAAACAAACACAAACATATAAGGAAACTTAAGTAAAATGAAGCAAACCACAAGACAAGATTATAGTAGTTCGGCCAATGAAGCCTACATCCACTCTTCAAGTGCTCCCTTATATTAAGAATCCCAAAGCTAAGGTGAACATCCTCTAGCTCTACACCAATCCCTTTAGTGTTGGATTACAACTTGAAATAAATGAAGACAAGTCCATTAGTCTTCAACCAAGACTCTACCTCTTGGATTTGTAGTAGGGTGTAGTCACAATTACCCTAACCTAGATCCGCGGATCTAGGGTTTCACCAATCTTGTTGAAGAACAAATTGGAGTTTTCTCTCTTTTACAATAACCTCTCAAAGGTAGATTGAAAAAGGAATTTGAAGCTCTCTAGGGTTTATAGAATACCCACAAAACACTCACACTCAACTCACAAAGGATAGATCTTAAGTTGCTTGAGTGGAGGAAGGAAGATGGATGATTTATCTATTGAACCTTTCTCACAAAGCTAGGGTTTCTCTCTTGAAAGCTTCTTGAAGAAATAAACAAAATTCTTATGAAATTCATCTTGATGTGTTGTTTTTATAGTCAAAACCCTTCAAAGATTCGTTGGTCAAAGTCAGTTGACCAACTAGGGTTTTGACCAAGAAAACCGGAGGAAACTGGACCGAACCAGAGGAGAAAACCAACATTTCCCGTCAGTTACCATTTGTGCCACTGTAAGTCAGTCGACTGACTGTATAGCCATGTCATCCCTCAAAGGGTCAGTCGACTGACTTGAAAACCCTAATTCAACCATTTGTCTTCAGTCGACTCAAGAAGGAATCAGCTGCCTACTTGACTCGGTTTTTGCCCGGTTTTGCTCGGTTGTCGTCGATCGCGTCCATTCTTGATGTCTTCAGCTCCGAAGCCTTCCGGACACTTGTACAACAAGACCTAGACCTAATACAAGGACTCATAACTTTACATCACATGTGAAATATTCGTTTTACCCTTATTTGTCATAGTTCACAAGATATAACATTTACAGTAACACCCCTGGATTTCGTCCTCACTCATCTCGGAGCGCCGAACACCATACCGTCACTAATATCAAATTGTCAATATTGTCCCTCTTTAGTCACTGAGAGTATCCAAAAGTAGATGGTTTTAAATAAGGGTCCACCCATCTGGCTTTCCCCAAATTGTATTGACATTAGTTAAGAGTATGGTTAAGGTTTATATACCACAATTACAAGCCATTCTTGGTGATGTGGGACTAAACCCAACTCATGGGTGTTAACATATTATTATCATCTTCTAGCTCTCTACACATATTAGGTTTTTGTGATTTTGATTGGGGTGGTCATTGGCGGAGCTATATGGGGGGCAGGTAAGTACAAAATTTTTCCCTATATTACATAGGTTTCGGGTTCAATGGTGCCCCCCTTTGATTTTCCATGTATTATATTACCTTGAACCCCCTCTAGATCAAATTCCTAGATACGCCACTAGGGGTGGTTGCCGCACTTCTCGTTGGTATACTACTAGTTGTTGTATGATTTTGGGTTCTTGTCCTATTTGGAGACAAAGAGGCCTCTCGTTCTTCTAGTTAAGTTAAATATCGATCAATATGTCCAATCTTTCTTGTGAACTATAATAGTTGAAATACATCCTTCTATATTTGGGAATATCATATACATATCTAATGTCTATGTATTGTGATAATCAAGTCGCTCTCCATATTGCTCAAAATTATGTCTTTCATAAAAAAACCAAACATATGGAACTATATTATCATTTCGTCCGATAAGAGATTCAAGACAATTTATTGAACACTAGATATCTTTCATCTTCAATTCTTCATTCCAAATTGCGTATATATTCACTAAGGGCATGTTTGATAGGAGGTGGGAAAATTCTGGTCAAAAGAGTAATTTTTTTATGAACAGTGCCATGGGAAAATGCAAGAAAATACACCCATGGAAAAAATGGTGGAACGTACAAATTTGACCAAAATTAGCCCACCATGTGTGTTTGATAGGCCAAGATTTTCCACTTTGGTGTGTTTGATATGCTATGGGAAAATGACACATGTTTTTACATTTTCCCACCAAGTGCGTTTGATAGCGTTGGAAATTGGCACATCAAACCTTATATTATGACACATTTAATAATATGGCAAAAAATGAATGGTTGGTGTATTATTTGAAGAGGAGAGAGTGTAATCCTGAAAATCAGGTGAAATGTGAATTTGTGTAAATGTGGGAAATTTAAAGTTGTCAGGTGCGATAATATGGTGGGAAAACTAAAGTTTAGGAGGGGGAATGGTTTTTATTTTTCCACCGTGGTAAAAAAAATTGCTATACAGGTAGAAAATGTAGTATATGGTTTATCTTGGGTAATATTGGTCACACCCACCCAATTATTCGTATAACCCAACTTCCACCAATATCTAAAAATAACTAACAATTCTTATATAGTATACCTATATTGCCCTTAGTTACTTTTGTTAGGCATAACCCAATATTTAACTTAATTATTACAAAAAAAAAAATCTCTAACGTGTTATCAGTTAATCACCAAGAGTCCAACTCGAGTAAAACTGTTTGTATTTCATCTTCTCTGAGACAACTATGGCACTTTAACAAAAAAAAACTCCATTATCAAAAAAAAAACGAAAACTCTTTTTTTCTTCTTTTTTTCTCTAATGTTAGTTTTGCCGTCATATTTCTGTTCTTTGTCAAATGAATCATGCCCATTGTTCCAGAACTTGACAATGTAAATGTCAATTTAATGCTTTGCATACTGATTATATACTTCCAGCGATAAATCACGACAAGATTACATTCAAATCAATTGGTTCATGGTATGAAGTAATCTCATACTTTTAGATACAAAAGGAACCACCCCGAATGTCAGACCAGAAGCAGCTTGAAGAAATAAAGAGAAACACATCATTACAACGATTGAACCATACAGCGAATTGATTTGAGTATTTGACCAAGGGTAAGACATAGTATCCTAGTTACAGTTGTACAATCCACAAACTCCATAACCTTCCCCTGATTCCTTACTTCTTAGCCTGGTATCTGATAGAATTCCTCCAAACGGTCTAGACACAAAATTTGTCAAACTGAAACTTGAAGCAATGGCTCTAGCAATCAGATCGAATCGAACTTTCTATCTCTCAGAATGATTTTTTCTTCAATAAAACAATATTAATACAGATGTGATGATTGCATCATATTGAGGTATTAGAATGAGTGAATGTTATAATTTGTGTAACTAATAAACTTATAAGAAATTTAAAAGATTACCTTTTTTTTTCGTTGAAACACAATCGCAGGAGCAAGAGATTGCAGATGTGATTGAGTTGAGCTTCGAATTAGGTTTGGTGATTGAGATTAAAGAGTTTGAATAATTATACAGTTATATAGAAGAACAAAATTTTATATAGAAGAATAAAATTGGGGATTGAATGTTATTAGAAGAAGGAGATCGGAAGAAGGATGTTAAAAGAAGGAGATCGATTGTTTTTAGAAAGTTAAACTAATTTTATTAAGCATAACCCATTCGTAAATATTTGGGTTATGTGAATAAAAGTTGTTGGGTTAGACTAATAAATATAAATAATTGGGTTATGCGACTAATTCCACGGATGTGACTAATATCACCCTTTATCTTTTGTGGATTTTATGAAAAATCCTATCAAACACTGGAAAATACGCTTATTTTCCACCTATCAACACAATGATTGCGTTATTTTACTGTCCCCACGGGAAAATATTGGCTATCAAACATGTCTAAGCATTCAAACAGACTGCATTTTGACACCCCTTGCTTTCAGCGCATTCCAAGTTCGGACATCACCTGCTGGAGTGCTGGCTGCTTCAACAAAGTAGTTGTACGTTTAAGTCATATAGTCAAATTATGTCTCAATAATTGGTCAAAATAGAATGTCCAAAAGTCAACATCGTTGAAACACTATTATGACCAATCAGATAAACCTCAAGATAACACACTAAAAAGAAATACTTCAACGCGGTTGTTTGAATCTTTCAGATACTCTTCTCCGCTCTCAAGTCACTTGAATTCAACAAAAAACGACGAACACAACAAAACACCAAAATCAATCTGAGATTTCTAGGGTTTTTTTGTTATAGAGATCATGGATCAACTAATCGATCGACCCGAAGTAAAGAAAGAAGTAGTAGTAAACGAATCACAATCAAAATCGCAATCGCAATCATCTGATTTTGCTCCGTACCCGAAACTTGACCCGAAAGACGTTTCTTCTTCTTCACCTCCACTTTCTCCTCTTCCATATAGTACAGAAAACAACAATACTTCTTCAACTTCGTTTGTAATGGAACCACAATTAGATCCATTGAAATCTAACAAATCGCATTCAAAATCAGTGAGTTGGAGTTCTGAGTTAACTACTGAAGCTCCTCCTTCTTCAAGATTTGACAACTCAGCTACAGCAACTACTATGCCTACTGAATCGAATCCTTATGTTTCTGCTTCTTCAACTTCTCAATCACAATCTTTCAAGAGTAAGTTTTCTTAATTCAAATTCTTCAATTGATTATATTAGGGTTTATGTGTTTATTTGAATTGTATTTGTTTTGTATCAGATACGGTTTCTACAGTAAAGGATGTTCTTGGGAAATGGGGGAAAAGAGTAGGAGAGACAACAAAGAAGGGACAGGATCTTGCCGGAAATGTTTGGCAGCACTGTAAGTTACTTTCTTTTTTATTATAATGCAAGATTGTGATTCCATGATTATAATTCAGAAGTTGATTAGATGATTAAATCTTGCAGACTAGACATTATAGGGTTACTAAATGCTTGTTTTTGCGGTTTTGGTTGTTATATGCATTGGCCACGAAATGTGCTTTCCAGTGACGTAAATATATTTTATTAAGAGCTTCTTTGCAAATTGTCCTCAATGGAAAAGATTACTTTACAATTTCATAGGTGTTCTCTGATTAACTGATGAAATTCAAATTGGGATAGCCGATAGTGGTTTCCTTTTTCTTGCATTAGTCCTTCTTTTATTTCTTGATTAACCTATCACATACCGTAAGTAGTACCAATCCATTATAGTATATGCAACTAATGCTACTCCATTGTTAGGCCTTTAAGGCTTTAGTAGTGTTTTGTTTTCACGAACATACATCTTCAAAACTTCGTAAATTTGGAAAAGGGTTTAGCACCCTCTGTGCATGCTATTGCTTGTATGCCCAGAGAAGGAGGCTCTATAATGATCATTTACTTTCAGGGTAAACCTTGAATGTTGATGGGTGGATTTAGCTTTGTTCCCATGGAAGAAAAGGAAGGAGGTAATTTGTCCCATAGAGTTGCTAACTTGCTATCGACGAGTTTAGCAGCTTTATAAGTACTAATGCTTCATTAGATTTTTCGATTGGAGTTGAAGTATTCTTGGTGTAGTAAGCAAGGGTAGGGATTTAAGAGTGGTTACCTTAATTTAACTTTGGTGATAGTTTAACCGATCCTCTGACTATTCAATAAACCGTCGTTGTCCTCCTCCACGGACGGAGGATGACTCAAATGTAAACCAGTTTCTGCTAATTTTTCTGAGGATGAGATCAATCTGAATATATACAAAAATTATGATTACAACTTTAAGAAACTTTTCCTCGTTGACACAAAGACGGTTGATGCCTTCAGTGATATAGTAACTGATCTTACCAGTTTGACCAGTTCTCAAAAATATAAGAATTGGGAGTCTTAGTAAACAAGAACCTAAAAAACAAGAAAACTATCATAACTGAAAGACTAAGGGGTAAACATGGAATCGCCAGTGGCTAGTTGTGCGACACAAGGGCACAGAAAACAGGCGAGTCAGAAGCAAGTTACTCAGAATGCTGAGAATACACACAAGTTGACATTAGCAAACTTATTTTATAAGAATCAAACCTGTAGATTGTTTCTGTTCTTCACATGATAATTATTCAATAAAGACACCACAAGTTAAAAAGGACAAGTAAATCGTTTTTAGACAAAATTTGGTATTATCAGATTGTTTCTCGATAAAGGTTTTTCTAGGCTCTCAATCTTTTTATCAAACTTATTATCTCTTACTTACGATTTATCCATTTGTACTATTTATATGAATTATTATGCATTACTAATTAGATTGTTCAAATTCATTTCAGTGAAAACAGGTCCTAGTTTTGCTGATGCTGCAATGGGGCGAATTGCTCAGGGAACAAAAGTTCTAGCAGAAGGTGGTTATGAGAAAATATTTCAGCAAACTTTTGAGATAGTTCCTGAGGAGCAGCTTCAAAGGACATATGCTTGCTATCTGTCAACCTCAGCTGGACCAGTTATGGGAATTTTATACCTATCTACAGAAAAACTTGCTTTCTGTAGTGATAATCCGCTTCCCTACAAAGTGGGAGAACAAACGGAATGGAGCTATTACAAGGTACAATACTGAATATATTTACTTGTGTCCTATTTGCATTAACACTTGTAAGCCTGCTGAGCTGAAGTTTGATTAAAAGTTTATAAGAGAGACATGAAGGGGGTGGGGAGGGAGGAAGTATAGTGGTAGATCAATATCTTAGAATTTTAGTCAAGGACTACAAGACATTCAGGAAGCTGTAAGGACATCTCCAATGGTCATGCTATTTTACACTTGACACATAGGCAAAAAAAGTACAATTTTAAGAATTTGTTAAGTGACTAAAAGCTAGGGGTCCAACAATTCCTTTTAGTCAAATGCTATATTTGAGCACTGGACCACACTTGTAATGCGGTCTCATCATTTCAAGTGACAGACCGCATTTTTAGTGCGGTGGGATGATTTTTCAAAGAATTTGGGCCCAAAAAATTATGAAGTTCAGTTAACGGGCCTTGATTTATGTTAACACTGTGTACTTGGGTCCCAAACCACCCAATACTCAAAACTCTCCCAACTGTTAACCCTTCTCTTTCATCTCTTTCATCACTGATCTAAGTTAACTCAGTCCATTCATCATATACCCAAACTGATTTCAATGCATTTTTTGACAAATAGAGACTCCAGGAAAGCAATTCAGATTATCTAGCACATCATAATTTTCATTAAATTCCAATTCCCCCACCTCAATTTCATCAAATTCAAATTCCCTTGTTCGAGTAAGAGATTGAATTGTAAGACTATAATTCACATAATCAGATTGAAACCTATCTCGACGCATTCGATTCATCAAGTTAAGAGCTCTATCAAGATCATTATTTCGTGCACAAACCCCAATTAAAGTATTATAAGTTACTGGGGTTAAAGTTTGATAGAAGAAGAAAGAAAGAAATTGGGAATTTGATATGGTAGAAGAAGAAAGAATGATAGAGTTGAATTTGCTATTAGAGAAAGAGAATGTTGCACCTATACAACTGTTGAAATTAAACGGTAGTACTTATACAACTGTTGGAAATAGAGATATTTTAGTCCAACCGCACTTGTAATACGGTCCCATGGTGAGACCGCACTTCCTATGCGGTCCGCCATCTTGACTAAGTTCTACTAGGTCAAGTGTTTGTTTTACACTTTGACCTAGCAATGCTAACTTTTTTTTTTTGCTAGTTTCAACCATTGGACTCATTTTTTAGCATTTCACTAAAAGTGCTAGTTTAACATTGATAGTATAAATAAGGGAAGCATGGAGGCAGATAACAAAAGAGGCTACATTGTATAATGATAAGTTGTTCATTCCAATAATCCTAATTATATTATATAGGTTTAGTCAAACCCTAATCCTAACCAATACCTATTGTAATTACCAAAGTACCCAAATACTCTAACAAACATAACCATTAGAGATGCCCTAATGTAAAACCCATGAGTGGATGTTAGTCCCACATTACTAAAAAATGGATGTGGATTGTATGAGTTTCTAGTGATGCCTTTTGGGTTAACTAATGCTCTAGCATTTTTCATGGATTTGATGAACCGGATTTGTTGGCCATATCTTGGTAAGTTTGTGATCGTATTCATTGATGATATTTTGGTGTATTCTAAGGATGCTCAGGAGCATGCGAAACATTTGAAGACGGTGTTACTGATTTTGAGGGATATTAGTTTATTTTGGATTTCGATTTGTTGAGTTGTTATCATGTGATTTTGGATTGTACTGGGAGAAGAGTTATAGTGGGTACACCAACTTTGCCGACATTGATACATAGTTATGTTAGTAGAGATGTTTCGAATAGAGTAATTCTACACTCACAGAAAAACTCCACCAATAAACTCTACACACTGACGCGGCAAGTCCACTTCAACAAATAAAGGATAACTTTTAATGTCGTTTAACTAAAAAAAATTAAGCAATCTTCTTTTCAATCTCCTTTGGACTAGACTCTCTATCTCAGTCTCTATATTGCTTATCCATCTGCGATAGTTAATGAATCAAATTTTTTCTACTAATTCGGATCGATGTCGAAAATAATATTAACGATAGTTCTATTGAATCTTAATCTTAATTAGTAGAAAGAACTTTTCTTTTGAATTTTAAACATGGTTTTATCACAAATAGTTTTGATAAAATTTCTAAAACTACAACATTTGGTATTGTGGATCAGAGTTTTTGTGATCAGATAGTTATTATAATATCAAAATTCTTTAAATAATTTCAATAACTCTACTTTGGCGAAAAGAAGTGAGTTGAAGATTGGAGTTGTTTAAGATTTCAATTGTCTTACTTTGGGGAAGTGAAATGGGTAGAACATTAAAATTCTAATTTATATTCGATCTACTACTGCGAGAAAAGAGAAACTGAATATAGGTTCGCGAAGAGAACAGACGAAGGAGTTTTCATTTTCTATTTTTCGCAATAAGATTAAGGAGCGAAGTTTTTTTTTATCGCCATGCATACCAGCCACGTTAGTTTGTGGGGAAAGTCTGTGAGAATTCTCTGTAAACGTAGAATTATTGTTTCAAATATGTCAAGCTTTTGATGTCTATGGTTGCCTAGTCGAGCGACGTTAGTGATGTGGTGGATCGTTCGAGATTATCCAGATGTGTTTGAGGAGATTTCAAGTTTACCACTAAAGAGAGAGGTGGAGTTCCATATCGATTTGTCGTAAAGCTGCTTACATGATGACGCCTAAGCAGCTAAAAGAGATGAATACCCAGTCGACGACGGGTCACCTATTGCAGGTGGGAATATGTTGGAAAAGCCTAGGGAGCACTAGGTACATGGCACTTGGCAGGGAACGTCGGAGATTTTGGGATTGTATTGAGTGTACTACAGAGCCGATGGCGGCTCTATTTATAAGGTGGTGGGATTGTAACACTCATGAGTGGATGTTAGTCCCACATTACTAAAGAATGGATATGGATTGTGGTAGATAGAGCTTAACCATACTATAACTAATGTCAAATCCTTTTGGAGAAAGCCCATCTGGGTGGACCCTGATCCAAAAACCTCTACTACTGGATACCCGTAGTGACTAAAGGGGACAATATTAATATTAGTGAGCGGTATGGTGCTCGACACTCCAGGATGAGCGAGGACGAAATCCCAGGGAGTTACATGTAAGGACCTAGCATCTATGAGACCTTATATCTGAACTAGGTCAACACCCCTTTATTCAGTTCTCATGTACTGCCTTACCTAATGA
The DNA here is from genome assembly GCA_013358455.1 of Thalictrum thalictroides. Lineage (NCBI taxonomy): Eukaryota > Viridiplantae > Streptophyta > Magnoliopsida > Ranunculales > Ranunculaceae > Thalictrum > Thalictrum thalictroides. The sequence goes on along the minus strand of JABWDY010007179.1, from coordinate 5,613 downwards.
AGAGGCCAACAAAGAATATACAGCTTAGTGATGAAAGATCTCGACAATGATTGGCCCCAACTGAACACTTGGAATTGCTTCCCTGCTCACTGTAGCCTAACATCCACCCAGTCCACAAAATACCTTGACCTCTACAAAATTTGTCCCTCGTAAATTAGCAAATGGATTAATCCTGAAGATCCAAGCAGTGATATGTTCAGATACTGAGTTACCCTAAAAGTTCATTTGTTCATCTGTCAGTCATTAGATTATCTAAGATGTTTCATATTGTATGCATTACACGAGTTTTATTTCTTGTGCATTTGAATTAATCACATCATTCATGATCTGCTGTGATGACTTACAGTATAAATAGATCCTAGGAGTGTTGTATATTGATTTAAGGATAATACCACCGAATATTTAAGGAAGTAATGTTACAAATCTTTTGCAAGTAGTCTTTTTAGCAAATTGATTATGATGCTAGTAACTATTCATCGTATAGATACGTGCAGATAACTCAAGTTTAACATATTGTTGTTTATATGTGAGACGACGATTGTATTTTACATCAGTATTTGTTTACAATTGTATCTAAACTTCATAGGGAATGCATATGATTAAGAAAGAAACAGGAGTATATTACTTCTAAAAAAGCACTTTTAGGGTAGATACCTTTGGACAAAGAGAATAGAGGCTATTGTAGATACCTTTTGTCATGATCTGTTGATGGACAATGTCAGAATTGATTTAATATGTACAAAGTAATGAACAAAGAGATAGAGAGAGAACAAGCTACTTTATTGATAGATCAATTTATACCTTTATAGGGTTATTACACCGTCTTATAGATATACATATGGGTTGCATACATGGGCTATATATTCATATATATGGGCTGCGTACTCGGGTCTGGATACCCTAAAATACTCCCCCTTGTGCAGTCCAAATGTGGTGCTTCTCTCATTGCATCATTAAGAACTTTGTCGAGTAACAAAAACCCTGTGGGAAAAAATAACATCGATCAAATAAAACCAAACGCTGGTGCTTCTCTCGTTGCCTCATTAAAAACCTTGTCGAGTAACAAAAACACTGTGGGAAAAAATAAACCCGATCGAAAGGGAAAAAGAGCATAACACACCATTCATATTAAGATACAACATGGCGACATCATTCTCGCCCTGTTGTCGACATCTCTCTTTCTATCAATCATATACATATATAGTCTAATGATCATGTGATACACGAGGCCTTTTCTAGAAATAAAAACCCATAAGGATAAAAACAAACCAAGACTAAAGTAATCTCAACTGTCGTGATGAAGTAATCATTTTCATGCTACTCAACATCTCCAACGAAAAACCCAGTGGGAAAAATAAGCTTGGATTTGGTAAGTGCAAATGCATAAGTGGGTTGACCATTTTCGATGATGCCTCATTAAAAACATTTCCAAGTAATAAAACCCAGTGGGAAAAACAACCTTGGATAAGGACCAAAAAGAGTACATCAATGAGAGAAGCACCAACGTTTGTTTTTATTTGATCGAGATTATTTTTTCCCACAGGGTTTTTGTTATTCGACAAAGTTCTTAATGATGTAATGATAGAAGCACCACACTTAGACTGCACAAAGGGGAGTGTTTTAGGGTATCCAGACCCGAGTGTGCAGCCCATATATATAAATATACAGCCCATGTATGTAGCCCATATGTATATCTATAAGACGATGTAATAATCCTATAAAGGTATAGATTGATCGGTGCATATCTAATAGACGTAAGACATCCTCTACACCCTTAAACATTTTGAGCGGTGGAGTATGTGTGTAGACTGCAAGTTTTTCTGTCTCAACAGGACCGTGTATGCGATTTACAACGTTGTCACTTTATTCGTGCTGATAACGTGATTTAATATGTAGAAAGTAAAGAACAAAGAGATAGAGAGAGAACAAGCTACTTTATTGATAGATCAATCTATACCTTTATAGGGTTATTAGTTATTACACCGTTTTATAGATATACATATGGGCTGCATACATGGGTTGTATATTCATATATATGGGCTGCACACTCGAGTCTGGATACCCTAAGACAAGAATGCCATTGATGATACTATTGTGGAGGTCTTCAATTTTCTACTACAAATTGGCATATGGCCTTTCATTGCCTTTAAGACTCTGTGTTCAGTTAAGATGTTCGAAAGTTTAACTAGCTGCCACTGTAGCATTAGAAGAAACTAAATCAGTAAAGATGTGCCTCATACTAGAGTCGTCCATCACTATCTTTTGAATCATCTTTCTGGATAACGTGGGATGCCATTCTCTAATCTTTCAAGTTGATTGCTTTAATGATGTAGTGCAATGAGTTGATGATACGAGGATGTTTGCTCAGTTATTATAAAAGTATTTTTCTTAAGGATTTTTGTCATTGGTCAGGAGGTCACCAATCAGTACCTTTTGAAAGCATAAAAAAATATTGGTCAATGGATCAAGCATTATTTTTAAGGTGAAATGTGAAAGCTTTTATCTTTGTGGATGATGGAAAGACCACAACATGAACATTTGGTATTTTAATGAATGGAAGTTGTTTTGACAAGTGATACACCTTTCAATCCCAAAACCAAATTATTTGGTGTTTGAAATCCATTGATTCACAATTTTTCTTCTTCTTTTCCTTGACATGTATGATACAAGGTACATACTCCTGATAAGTACACTAACCACAGAGTTGTGATGGAGTTTTAATGGCGTTCCGTATATTATATCCCAATTAGCTGAATAATGACAACATTTCCGTTGTATGAAGCTTGAAGATGCTTATAATTGCACTGTGTACCTCACCACATACAAAAATGGCTTCGTTGTCATGATTTTGGTGAGCCGAAGATGATAGAAGTGTCATTCGGATATATATCAACCTCAACTGTTGCCCAAATGAATGCTAATAGGCACCTGGCCTTTTCAAAAAAATCCGTACCTGGCCTTTTCGAAAAAATCCGTTTACAAAACTGTCAGAGACAAGGCGCTCCAAGAAACTTGGTTACATGCTGTTCTACCTCAGCCAAGACCCTCAATTGTAACTAGTAGATTCTAGGGAGCATAATGATAAGAATTCCCAAATCCTTTTGTCCGTACTCTCCTTGGCACCAAGTCGCTTTCTCTGAGTAACCTGCTCTTTTTTTTTTTGAGTAACCTGCTCTTTTTTTTTTGAGTAACCTGCTCTTTATCATCTCATTGATTTGGTCGTGCCCACTTCACTTTTTATGAAGGATGATGTCTGTACAGATTTATGAAGTAATATAGTAGTCCACTCATGAGGGCCGATACCATATGCGCCCCACCCCACTATTCGTGTAGTGAGTCAACATCCAGGTTTGACAACTTTCTACAGCACATTCAGTGGTTGCTAGAGTAGCTCCTGAGTAAGTGGACCTTCTCTTTTGAGAGTGATAGGGGTGTTTTCTGATGCATGCTGGTGTCACTTATTGTGTATGGTATGATTGCTCCATATATATATTTGCCTAGGCTTTTCTGTAATTACTCTGGTTTCCTGCCTTTCTGGAACAGGTGACGAAGTTGTTATATGTGCTTATATTTTTGTCCATCCTTTGTCTGTGATAATACAATAGGTGGTGATCCCATTACACCAGCTTAAGGCAGTTAATCCGTCCACCAGCAAAGCGAACCGTGCTGAAAAGTACATTCAGGTCATCTCTGTTGACAATCATGAGTTTTGGTTCATGGGTTTTGTTAACTATGACAGTGCTGTCAAGTGCTTACAGGATGCTTTGCAAGGTCGAGTGCTACAATCTGGCTGATATACAGATTATGCGATGTTGAATCTCCACCTCATCACAACTCGTGCGTCATTTTCATGAATTAGATTTTAATGATGTATTTCTTCTGAAGCCAGAGAATCTAAACCCATTGTTCTGCTGCTCTGTATTCTGTTGTCTATCAAGTTGTTTGCTTGTATTGATGAACCTTGGTGATTTTTGATAAATTTCTTTTGTGATACATACCCTGGAGTCCTGGACTCCTTTATTGAAAGTTTAGTTTAAAATGAAATGAATCATGTATGTACTTTTACCCAAGGTGTTATGTGCTTTACTTTCTAATCAAAATTTTCTGACAGCAACCTGCACTGAAGTGTAAATTTATTGAATAATTATTTGATAATGGATGGAAATATATTTTATTTGATGTGCCCACTAAAGTTTTGAATAGAAGTGATGTGCTCGTACCTTCGAATGAAGGTCTTACTGCTAAAGCCAATAAACATGGGCAGGCTTTCTGGGGCATGAGTTTCAAGCCTTATGTGTGGGGTTGTTTTCCTTCTTAAAAGCAAATCAGTGGTACAAGTCTGAACTGAAATGAAGCCACACTTGACACAGAAGTCAATGAAAATGAATGACATGGACCTGAAATTGAAAAAAA
>JABWDY010007169.1:14755-25853 GCA_013358455.1 Thalictrum thalictroides | reverse complement strand
CAAACAAGTGGCAAATGTCAGTCAAAGGTGGAAAAAACTATTTTTCCATGAAAAAACAGCTATTTACCCCTTATCAAACAGACCCTAAGAGGATGGATCCTTCCCAAACCAAAAGTGGATAGAAGGTGAATAGATGTAAAAAATTATGTTCTGTTTGACCACTTTCTTGAAGTTCATATGGAACTTCAAGTTCTGTTGGCGGCCATATGGAACTTGAAGTTCCATTTCATCTTTTTTAATAAACCAAATAGAACTTTAAGTTCAGTTTCACTCAAGTTCTGTATGCTTTATGTGTCAGAGGGTGTAGATCCACACCCCTGTCTACATCCCCATGCTTCCACCATTTACACCTCCGATTGGTATTGCTGAAATAGAGATACACATATGTTTTATTCAAAAAAAAAGTCCATGCCAGAGGGTTAAAAAAGTCATTGTAAAAAAGTCAGGGGTATTTCTAAGTCAGTTCATGTGTGCAGATTCTCTTCTTTGATAGAATGGGACGGTAGTCAGACTTTACTCAATCTAAGAAGACCTCATTTGAAGCAGCTGAGAACCCTCCATCTTCAAAAACTCTTCTTCTCAAAGGTATGTCAACAACCCTCAAACTGTCTATATGGTTGGGTATACTTAATATTTATAGTTGTGATTTCAATAGATTTGGTTGAGATTTGATGGATAAATTTTAGTTTTCTTGAAGAAGACATGATTCGTTCATATGGGTCGGTCATGGATTTGTTTCAAATGTGTATTTTTTGTTGTATCTTTAGAAGAAATTCTTTCCCAACTCTTTTTATTTTTTTGTTAATTTTACAAGTTTTTTGATTTGGTGATTTACTGTTTTAACTGGGAACTCTGTGGTTTAAATTGTTTCATGTTGCTGAAAGATTGTGATTGGTTTATTTTTTTAGGTTTGTTTTTTCATTTCAATCATTTGGTAACATATTGCAAAACTTGGTGAATTTCTATTATATCAAAATACAAGCTTTTTCTGGTTTGGTAAATTAAGTCTGTTTATATTGTCGAATTTTTTGGAAGAGGTGTTCCCCATTTGGAATTTTGGAGTACTAGAAAATTCTGAGAAGTTATGAGTTTTCAAATAATTGTGTTTTCACATTCTAAGTGAAATTTTGACGATTTAGAATTTCCGTAAATTTGGGATTTTGTACGAAATAGTTTTGAAGACACCTGCTATATCAGTTATTATATAAAGCGTTTCCTAGTAATGGGTCAGGTTTGAGGCAGCTGTACTCATATATATAATCAGTAAGAGTAAGACAACCCAAATGAAGGTGTTCGAGTGTTTGAGTTTGCATTATCTTCAGTCAGGATTAACTTACTTTAAATTTTTGTTGAACAGCAATTTGAGTTTACATCCAACGTTTATTGTGTATATTAAATACTTGCAGTTTATAAATATCTTTTAAGTTGTGCGGTGACATATTTTTGTACTGCCAACACAAACACCACACACACAAAGAGACACGCACACGCTGGGTTTCTGAATCTCTGTCGCAGAGTCGCCAGATGAACTCGCTTGGCAAATTTTATATTGGTTTTAGAATCCTTCAATTTTATTTCTTTGTGATGCTTTGAAATTTTCTGCTATGTTTTCTTCATGTTAATTCCTTGAAGTACACCAATGGAGCAGCAGTAACGTTGGAATGCCTTTTACACTGATTGTATTGCATCTTTGGCCTATCCTTCTGTTTAGGTACAAGATATCGGACAGCTGGAGATGATTGATATGGCTTTCTAAGTGGCACTGTAAAATCCAATTCAAAACAGAAATTATGAGTTTCCAACAGATGAGTTCTCAGATAGAGTCTGAGATTGGTTTTACCCGAAAGGAGTACCAGTATTACCCTGGCTATACTGTAGATGGCTTTACTCAGTCATTAGATTATTCCTCTGTGCACCCTTTCCACCATGAAAGTTCGGGTGCATCCCACAGTTTGAACTACCAAGAGACTCCAGAGGTGGATTTGTATCGCTATCAACAAAACAATCAAACTTTAGACCACCACTTAAGCTCCGATGATAGTAGCCAAGGAACTAACTTTTCTGTCCGAACTTCATGTCAACAATACACATTAGAGTCTTCCTCCGGAACTGGTGGTCACTCAGTTTACAATTCTCCATCCAGTCAAAGTTTTTCACCTAATGGGAGCCCTGTTTCACATCAAGAATATCAGTCATGCACTCCTGTATTAGGACAAGAATTTCAGTCATACCCACCAGTCCAACACCATTCCCCTCACAACACCTATGGATCTCCATTAAGTGTGTCATGCATAACAGACAATGAAAATGACAATGACCTTCTGCTCAAGATAAAAGAACTTGAAAGTGCAATTTTGGTCCCCGATTCTGATAATATGGGCAGCTTTGATAGCATCTTCCAAGCTGGAGCGACTCGTGGATCAGGAGAACAGGACAAATGGAGGCAAATGACGGAGTCAATATGCCGAGGGGATTTAAAGCAGGTGCTTGTTTACTGTGCAGAATCTATATCAGATGGTGATTTAACAATGGCTCACACACTGATAGCTGAATTGAGGAAGATGGTTTCGGTAACTGGAGAGCCAATCCAACGGGTTGGAGCTTACTTGTTGGAAGGACTTGTTGCAAGGTTGGCCTCCTCTGGGAGTTCCATCTATAAATCTTTAAAGTGTAGTGAGCCCACTAGTTCAGAACTTCTCTCATACATGAGCCTCCTCTATGAGATATGTCCATTCTTCAAGTTTGGCTACATGTCAGCTAATGGTGCCATTGCAGAGGCTGTGAAGGACGAAAGAAGAATTCACATAATTGACTTCCAGATTGCACAGGGCAGCCAGTGGTTATCTCTAATCCAGGCTCTTGGTGCTCGCCCTGGTGGGGCCCCTTATATCCGGATTACTGGTATTGATGATTCTCAATCTGCTTATGCCCGAGGTGGAGGACTTAACATTGTGGGGCAGAGGCTATCTAAGCATGCTGAATCATGCAATGTGCCCTTTGAGTTCAATGCAGCTGCTATGTCTGGTTGTGCAGTTGAACTTGGAAATCTTGCGATTCGACGTGGGGAAGCTATTGCTGTGAATTTCCCTTACATGCTCCACCACATGCCAGATGAAAGTGTGAGCACAGAAAACCACCGTGATCGATTGCTGAGATTGGTCAAGAGTTTAGCACCCAAAGTAGTAACCCTGGTAGAGCAAGAGTGTAACACCAATACAGCACCTTTCTTCCAGCGATTTATTGAGACGCTCAGTTATTATACATCAATGTTTGAGTCTATAGATGTGACACTCCCAAGGGAACGCAAGGAGCGGATCAATGTTGAACAACAGTGTCTTGCACGCGATATTGTTAATATCATCGCCTGTGAGGGGCCTGAAAGGGTGGAGCGACATGAACTTCTTGGAAAGTGGAGGGTAAGGTTCAAAATGGCTGGGTTCACACCATATCCATTGAGCTCAGTGGTAAATTCTACAATCAAGGATCTGTTGAAGAAATACTGCGAGTACTACAGACTCGAAGAGAGGAATGGGGCTCTCTATCTTGGCTGGAAAAACAAAGCTTTGGTTTCATCTTCTGCATGGATATGAAGATTGTGTCACACTGTCACTGAACAATGCTTGTCTTGTGGTGTACAGAGGCACTGATTTGAGGTAATTGTAGTAATTTAAATGTAGCTTGTATGTAAAACAATCAGTTGTTAAGATTGTGTATATTCCAAAACCATATATAATTAGATCCACTGTCAATTTGACCGTAGTAGTTGTTATATTTAAACTACAGCTTTTTGTTGCGACGCTCATTTTAGGGTTTTCCTATCATGTGTAGTTTGGTCTTTGTTGTTTTGGTATAATGTTGTTTCCTTAACCAGAGATACGTCCTTTGCCAGTTCATGCTCTCTTATTGATATATTATTACGTTATATAAGTATGTAACTGCTGCGTCTTCTACAGTGTGTTTTTATGATGTTATGTAACCATTTTTTGTAAATGAGATTATTGTTCATTGTGATAGTGTTGTTTAAGATCATTTGATATAAGAAGCCCTGGATAATAGAATGTTGAGCTGCAAGAAGTCGAATGGATTTGGAGCTGTGGAAGTGTTTGTACCAGCATAAGATTTTTTTTCAACCCAGTTTGCTAGTGCTTTACTGCAAGCCTTCACTATGCTCACACAAATTTCATTGCTCCAAAGGTGTTGAAACTATCTTTGATGTTCGGCAATATTCTGTCCCCAGCAACGTAATCAGGTTTGTGCAATGTGACAAGCCATATATGCCTTTACGTTCTTCTTGATCAAGGTATAATTGAGGTCCCTCTGAGACCAGTGATCTGACTCCTGGGTGGACATGCATGCGTAATTTTAAAGCTCGAGGCAGCAGAAGAAGGAAGGCGTAGAAGAGAAAGCACAAATTTAGTGAAATTGAAGAGAGAAAGAGGAAAGGGACACATATTTTGACTCCCCTTACCCGATGATGCATAATAGACCTCCTAGGTTGCCATCATGTATTACACAATTAGGTGACTACATAACTAAAATAAAATAATATTAGTGCTTAGGCCTGTGAAATATTTATAGATTATGAGGTTGGTTTAATATTTGAATTCCATTATAACTTAACAGCATTTTGAGAAAATGGGTTAGTGTGAGGTTTCTTTTCTCTTTCTTCTAGTTGCTAACCTACGCCTTCCCCCTCTTTTATTTCTTTTTTTTTAGTTGGTTTTTGACCGTTTCTTTCCGTTACATTACAACTGTATGCTCCCACCAACTTTTCTTTTCCTTTTATAGTTTCTTCATGGCTATGCCTCCTGATCCATCCATGGCCTCCAAGGCTGTGGATGGATCACACCCAGCTCCTCAACCTTCTTTTGCTGCTATTTTGAATTCTCATCCCTCTCCTCAGGTTGTTCTCCCACCTGCTTCTTTTCGATCTTTCAAAAAAGATGGAAAACCTGCTTTCTCGTTTAGTAAAGAAGATCTTAAAAGAGGTCAACTCTTAGTGGCTGCTCACTCAGTGGTTCTTAAATTCTCAGCTGAACGTCCATCTTTGGGAATCATTAGAGCTGGAATCCAGAAAAACTGGAATGTGAATGGTAATTTCAATTTAGGTCTTCTTGATGCTAGACATGTTCTGGTCACCTTTGATGTAGAAGCTGAAGTTACAAAATCTCTTTCAATATACAATTGTCAGTTTCTAGGTATCAGGTTCAAGATTTTCATATGGTATCCAGGCTTCAACCTAAAAAAAGATCCAGTTAGAGCTCTGGAATTTTTTAATCCTGCTTTTCTTGAAGTCCTAGGAATTGGTTTGGGATCCTTTGTTGCAGTGGATCATGACACACGAGCATTCACAAAGCCTGATGTAGCAAGAATGTGTGTTGAAATGAATGTAGATGGAGATCTACATGAAGCTGTGTGGATAGAAGGACACAATTACACTGGTTTCTGGCATCCCCTTTTTTATCCAAATTTTCTATACTGTTCTCACTGCTCTAAAATTGGGCATTCCTTTGAGAATTGTAGAAAAAGAAAAGCAAACAATGCTGATAAAGGAAAAGGCAAAGAGGGGGCTCTACTGCAATTGCTAATCCTACAACCATGAATACAGTCACAAAAAACACAAATCAGGCTGGACCTGTTTACAAGGCAACTGAAAACCTTTTTACAAACATACCAAGTGGGAATCTGGAAAATGCTAAGGAAACTGATACTTCTCCAGAAGATCCAACACAAGGGACCAAGAATGCAGGTAACACACAACCACACACAGCACTACTGTTAACTAATGCTTTTGATATTTTAAATGAAGTTCATACAGATAACAATTCTGTTATCCAACCTGCAAGCAATGAAACTATCCAAGGTCACATTCCTGAAACTGTTGTTAGCCCCCACTCTGAAAGGAGCAATGCTCCCTCCATCCCAAGCACATCTATAATCCCACAACAACAAACCCCAAACAAAACCTGTGTTGGCCCCACACCCCAGAAGAATGATGCTCACAAATCACCTTCCAAAGAACACTCGCCACAACCTCAAAATACTCAACTGGAAAAAGGAGCAATAGATGCTCAAAATGATACCAACCAGGTTTCTTCAACCACTTCAACTAGTGATACCAGAGGTACAACAATATCCCTTAATCCTAATTCATCAACCTTTCTCCCTCTTTGTGAAACTTCTAAATCTAGGAAAACCCCACCAAATCTTAGCCCTTCTCACCTTACACCTCTCCCTATTCAATCCCCCCTATCTGGAGGTGGCATGAAGAGGCCTGACAACAGTTTCTTGATTCCAGACTATCATAATCCCACCTATAATGAGGATTTCCCTCCTCTTGCTAAGAATTTTGATTTTGAGGAAGGGGACCTTCAAGAGGACAATCCCCTTACACCTTCATATGGCTCTGACTCAGAATCCTATAGCAAAAATACAAATAGGTCTGGTTTTACTGCTAAAAAACTCTCATCTAGAGCTCAGGCTCTTGATAGAGTTCCTTAATTGCTCAACCTCCTTTATCTCTGTAATATGGCTACAACCATATTATGGAATGCTAGGGGTGTTGGGAATCCAAACACCCAAAAAAAGATAAAAAATCTGGTTAGAACTTACACTCCTGATATCTTAGTTATTTTAAAACCTTTTATTAACCCTAACAGAAGTTTCTCTATTTCCAACTCTACTCTTTTGCATAACTTTCACTCTAATGCTCATTTTGGTGGCAAGGTTTGGATTTTCTGGAATGATAATGTTCATGTTTCTTCCATCTATGATACTAACCAAACCTGTAATGTCTCTATCAAGGTGGTTGCAACCAACCACACTTTTTTGGCCTCCTTTGTTTATGCTAAATGTCAGGGTGCAACTCAAAAGGTGTTGTGGCAGGATCTGTTTAATTTTGGTACTTTTTCTAGACTTCCCTGGCTAGTAGGTGGTGATTTTAATGCAGTACTATCCTCTGAGGATAGGTTGGATGTGAACCTACCACTATCAACACAACCAAGGACTTCAATGACTTTGTTTCAGCTTCTGGGCTCATTGATTGTGGTTTCTCTGGAACAAAATACACTTGGTGTAATGGGCAACAAGGAAGGAGAAGAAAATGGGCTAGATTGGGCAGGGTTTTTGTAAACACTTCCTAGCCAAATCTCTTTCCTATGCCAAAAGTCAGGCACTTACCTAGAATTCAATCAGATCATTTACCTTTGGTCATCACTAATGGAGATTCAGATAGAAGGTCAAGCCCTTGCCCCTTCAGATTTATGAGAATGTGGATCACTCATGATAACTTTTTAAATCTCATAAAGGAGAACTGGAATGTGGCTGGATACTCCCCTCACCCTCTCATTCAGCTGGAACTGAAAATCAAGAATATCAAGACAAAACTGAAATGGTGGAACAAACACATTTTTGGGAAAATTCACCAAAAGATTCAATCTCTGGAAGACAGTATTGTCAAAACAGAACACAACCTCATTATAGGATGGAATGAACAAGACCACATTGAGCTTAAAAGACTCCAGGCCATGTATCAGCAAGCTCTAATTCAGGAAGAAATTTTCTGGATGGAGAAATCTGGGGACAAGTGGAATCTAGAGGGAGACAGAAACACTAACTACTTCCATGCAAGTCTCAAAGCCAAAAGAAGCTGTGCCAAAGCTAAACTTCACCTAACTGACAATACCTCCATTTGGTGTGAAGATCAAGACATTATCCATGATAATGCTATTGGACACTTTCAGTACCGGCTTACTTCTAATGGATGTAACCCTAACTCTCCTCTCCTTCAGCTTATCCCCACCATTCTAGCTTAATGATGAAGATAATACCTACTTATCTCAACCTACTACCTTGGAGGAATTGAAACACATTGTCTTCAATATGGACCCCTTTAGTGCCCCTGGCCCTGATGGTCTAACTGCCCTTTTCTATCAAAAGTGCTGGGATATAGTTCATATGGACTTACTTAATGCCACTAATGCCTTTTTGAATGGTGATATCATACCTCCTTCCTTTTTGGCAAATTACATATGCATGATACCAAAAAAAAAAAAAAGATTCCTACAAGACTGACAGATTTTAGACCTATAATTTTGGGAAATGTTATCTACAATATGCTGTCAAAGCTCTTGGCTTACAGACTTTCTAGTCTACTTCCAAGACTTATCTCAGATGAACAAGGAGCCTTTGTTAAAGGCAGACTTATAACTAAAAATATCTGCCTTGCTCAAGAATTGTTGCAAAACATTAAAACTAAGAAGGATGGATGAAACTTGGTTCTGAAACTTGACATGGAAAAGGCTTTTGACAGGGTGGAATGGGATTTCTTAAAACTTGTCTTGTACAGGTTTGGTTTTTCTCACTCTTGGGTCAATTTAGTTTTCTCTTGTATTACTAAATGTTCCTTCTCAGTTCTTTTTCAGGGTATAATCAAAGGAAATTTCCCTTCCTCTAGAGGAATTAGACAAGGGGACCCTATATCACCCTTCCTGTTCATTTTGGCTTTTGAAGTGTTCACTAGAGGGCTAGCCAAAGAATACACAGATGGAAGGATTGGTCATTACTCATCTCCAAGATTATGTAAACCTATCACCCACCTTTTATATGCTGATGACACTCTTATTTTCCTAAATGGAAACCCCATCTCAGTAAAAGGTTGCATGTATTTTCTCTCTCTCTATTGCATGGCCTCTGGACAAAGAATCAATCCATTTAAAAGCTCTTTTTCTCTTGCGGACAATTCACCTTTAGGGAAAATCATGGCCACTAGAAGGATCACTAGATATAAATACTGCTCAGGAGCTTTTGATTACCTAGGAGTTCCTATTTTCCAAGGAAGAACAAGATCTATCTACTTTGAAGGTCTCATCATGAAGATTAGGAAAAAGGTGGAGGGTTGGAGAGGCAGACTTCTCTCTCATGGTGGTAGACTGGTTCTTTTAAGATATGTCCTTCAAGCTATGTCTATTTACCTCATGTCTGCATACTCAATCCCTAAATCTGTCATCAAAACTTTGGATTCTATCTTCTCCACTTTCCTTTGGGGACTGTATGATGGGAGAAAGAAAAGAAAATGGGTGGCATGGACTTCTGTGTCACTACCTCTTTCTCAGGGGGGTTTAGGTTTAAGACCCCTATCTCTGGTGATCCATGCTTTCAGGCTGAAGCTCTGCTGGAGACTTCTTACAACTGACTCTCTCTGGGCTACTTTTATGAGACAAAAATATATTAGAGGCAGACTACTCAAATCTATCCCTCTCTCTACATGAGCTTCAAAATCCTGGAGAGACTGTTGGAGATGCTTTAATGAATTGGTGGATTTATCAACTTGGGATTTTGGCCCTGGCAATTTTAGTCTTGGTAAAGAAAATTAGGTTGGGGTGGGATTTCTCTCTCCAAACATTGTTCCTAACACATGTACTCTCACTCTTGGACAAACAGTAGAGTTAAATTTTGAGCTTGACTTCTTAACTAGGGAAACCAAATCTGACCTCAAAGAAGCATATCAATTTCTGCATTCGAACTCAGACTCTGACAAGAGAGTTTGGCCTTACAGCAAAAATGGTATGTTTTCTATCAAGTCCTACATCAAGTTAAAACATAATGCAATCAGAAAACCTATCTTTTGCAACATTTTGGCAACCTTTCATTCCAACTAGGGTTTCTTTTTTCCTATGGAAACTTCTTCACAAAGCTATCCCTGTTGACAATGCTATAACAAGATGTCGCATCCCTTTTGTTTCAAGATGCTCATGTTGTATAAATCCTAATTGTGAGGATGTGATCCATCTTTTTTCTCAAAAGTGACCTTGTTATTCAGGTATGGGAACACTTCCTATCTCTAGCTAATCTAAGCTGGCCCAGGTTTAGAACCCCCATCTCCATGCTCTAGACCTGGTTTGGAAATAGGAATAAAGGTTCTATGGACCACATGTTATATACTCTTATCCCCTCTCTCATTTTCTGGCATATTTGGAAAGAAAGATGTAGAATAAGGTATGAAGATGACTATGCAGCTAAACCCCTCTTTCAAAATCAGATCATCCTGACTATTAGATATTGAACTCTTAAACTAGGATCACATTTTAAGCCTTCTATTAGCTCCCCTTCTTTTTGTGGGAGCATATCCAACCTTCTAGGTATTCCTATTATCAACCCCCCAAGAAGACAACCTATTTTAGTCTATTGGACAAGACCCCCAGACAACTTCTTAGCTCTTAACACTGATGGATCATCTTCTGAAGGTCTTGCAGCAGGAAGGGGAATTGTAAGAAACTATATGGAAGAGTATTGTTAAATTACTATTCCTTTTATGGGGAAGGCACTAATAACTATGCTGAAAGCAGGGCACTTCTTGATGAGGTTATTGCTTGTAAAAGCAATGGTCACACTCAGGTGATCATTTACACTGTCTCCCTTCTAGTAACAAATTGGTTCAACAGAGTCAACACACCAATTTGGAATCTACAGATTTGGTGGAGGAAAATTCATAAAGAGGTTGAAGGTCACAATTTTCAAGTCCATCATATATTCAGAGAAGGAAACAAAGCAGCTGACTATCTTGCCAGGCTTGGTTCCAGGCTCCAAAGAGATGGGACAACTGACCATCTCCAAGACAGGAATTTGAGGCAAATTCTCACAGGGGACAAGAGTCAAATCCCCTACATCAGACTCTCCTGACTTCTCTATTTCACAGAAGCACACATCAGTCTATCAAAGTTAAAGAGTTTCATTCACAGGGCTTTTACCTATGCATTCATCTACATGCTTTCATGACTCACTTTAACAAAATCAAGCCTTATCTTGAATGATTCAGGGAAGTATCCTTATATTAAGGTCTAGTCATCCATCTAAAAGTATGATTACACAAGTTTTAATTTTTACCCTTGTTTACACTACACAGGTCTGTTTTACTTTCAATATAAAGGATTGATACCTTACAGCCATCTCAAGCACTACATCCACAACTAACCCTCTTCGTCATCTGCATGTTCAATCAACATGGATTATGAACAGATCTTGAGGTGATTCAAGTTATAGGTTTGATCAAGTCTTACTTACCTCGATCAAGAACCACCTTCATCATCATCAGATTCAG
>JABWDY010007135.1:17682-30678 GCA_013358455.1 Thalictrum thalictroides | reverse complement strand
GAAGAAGAAGAAGAACCCATTGAGCTTCCACCACCACCAGCATTCTCCGATGAAGAAGAAGAAGATCAAGATGATGATGATGATGACTATTAGCCTTCTGTAATAACTTTGTTTGATTATGATGTTCTGCCTTTGTAAACTCCCTGGTTCATCATGCATTGAGCCAGGGCAATATTAATGCAGGAATAAAAAGTTTTGTTTAAAACAGAAGTTCTAAGGTGATATAACAACTATAATCAAAACAAGAATTAAAATATAAACTCCCTGTCACTGTCTGAATCTGATGTTAGGTATATTCAAACTGTCACCAACAAGGATTTGTTTAAATTTGTTATCAACTTGGCAGTTTGCAGCTCCATCTCCCCTATGTTTGATGCCAAGGCTGGCAAGGTGATCAGCTGCGTAGTTGCCCTCTCTATATGTATGTTCAATAGTAACCTGACAAGATGCAGCAATATCCCAAATCTTCTTCCACCAAACCCTCAAAGGCCATGGAATTTTGAACACCTTGGAGAACCATTTGAAGCAGAGATTGGAGTCCGTTAGAATGAGAATGTTGCAGTAGCCCAAGCTTTTGCAAAGAGAAATGCCTTCCAGGATGGCCCTTGACTCAGCCTCATTGTTCGTGCCATTGCCATAGTAGGTAAAAAAATTTGCCAGATGAACACCACGCCTGTATCTGACAATGCCACCACCAGCTGCATGATTATTACACGCTGCACCATCAGTGTTAAGGGCCACCCAGTTATCAGGTGGTCTTGTCCAGTAAACCAGAATAGGAGGCTTAACAGGTGGGTCATTAGGAAGGATGCCCAAGGACAGAGCAACTTGGCTAAAACTGTCAGAAGACCTTGTACTTGGAATAAAGAATTTGCTGAGTCTAAAAGCCTAGTAACGAACTCTGAAGATAATATGCTCCCCCTGGCTAATTTTAACAGTGTAGTTGTCCTCAAACCTTCTTCTGCATCTCTCTCTCCACAGTTCCCATAGAATGCTGACAGGAATTAGGGTATAGATAAAGCGTTCCAAAGACCCAACCTTTCTCATGGAAAACCAAAGATTTAGCACAGATGATGTCGTCCTGAATCTGGGCCAAGACAGCCTTGTAATCATCATGAAATGTTTCCATACACCTTCAGCCAAATCTCCTTGTATAAACAGATGTTGTATAGATTCAATTCCAGGGTCAGTGCAGCAAGAGCATATGGATGCCATTTGGATATGGGAGGACATCACTGCAACATTTACCGGAATAGCCTTATATAGAATCTTCCAAATGAAAAAGGATATCTTAGTAGGAATAAAATTACACCAGATTCTATCAAAAAGTGGCACTTTCAAGCCACATTCTATAGACTTGACATATGAATTTATAGTAAAGGTCCCAGAGTTGCTTAGAGGCCAAATTCTCTTGTCAATCTCACTATCTGACTGCAGGAAATTGAAACCATCATGCTATCATTTTGCATTTCCCTGTCTAGAAAAGAGAAGTTAAAATCCAGTTCAGCAGCTTCATAAAGGGTCAAATTACATTGTCTTGGAACAATGTTGGGTGATAAACATCCAATGCCCAGCCAATTTTCCCAACCAAAGCTGAAGTTGCCAGGTCCAAAATCCCAAGTAGAATTATCCACAAGTTCTTCAAGACAAGCCCAAATCTCCCTCCAAGTTTTTGAAGCTCTAAGAGTTAACTGGGTGCATTTCGGGCTTTTGTTTTCCAGGTACTTGCTTTTCATGAAAGGAGCCCAAATAGAGTCAGAAGACAGTATGTTCCAGGCTAGTTTCATTCTGAAGGCTTTGACCACCAACTTGATAGGTCTAATTCCTAGACCTCCCTGGTTTAGAGGCTTTGTAATCTTGTGCCAGGCTACCCATTTCTTCTTATTTTTCCCACCAGAATTCCCCCAAAGGAAGGAAGAAAAGGAGGAGTCAAGAATAGCCATGATCTTCTTAGGAATAGAATAAGCTAAAATAAGGTAGATATGCATGGGTTGAAGCACATGTTTGAGTAGCACAAGTTTGCCACCCTGAGAGAGTAAGCTCTTTTTCCACCCTTCCAGCTTGTATCTGATTTTGGTAATAATATCTTCAAAGTAACTTATCTTTGTTCTGCCTTGGAAAATAGGGACTCCTAGGTATTGAATAGCACCCGATACAAAAGAGAATTTAGTTGCTCTTTTGATAGACATGATAGCTGCTAAGGTGGTACTCTCATAAACTTAAAAAGAACTTTTTTGAGCATTGAACTTTTGCCCTGAGCAAGCACAGTAAGCGTTAAGAAAATTCATGCATCCAGAAATAGATAAAGATTTACCATTAAGAAAGATAAGGGTATCATCTGCATAGAGGAGATGTGTGATAGGTGTAGTATTTCTAGGATGGGTATAGTATTCAATGGTTCCTTGCATATAGGCCCTTGTTAGACCTCTGCTAAGCACTTCAGTGGCACATATAAAAAGGAAAGGGGAGATAGGATCCCCTTGCCTAAGCCCTCTAGATGTAGTAAAGTTTCCTTTGTATATGCCCTGAAATAAGACTGAGAAAGTGCAGTTAGTAATACAAGATAATACTAGTTTTACCAGTTTTAAAAAGAAACCAAACCTGAGCATGACATCCTCAAGATAATCCCATTCTATCCTGTCAAAAGCTTTTTCCATATCAAGCTTGAATATGACATTGCCTCCTTTTATTTTGTTGTTGATGCTTTGTATGAGTTCTTGTGCTAAACAAACATTTTCTGTGATAAGTCTACCTTTAACAAAAGCTCCTTGTTGAGGGGAGATGATTCTAGCAAAAATGTCAGTGAGCCTGCATGTAATAGTTTTAGATAAAATTTTGTATATGACATTACTAAGACTAATAGGTCTGTAGTCTGCCAATTTATAAGGGGTTGATTTTTTTGGGATCATGCAAATAAAGTTAGCAAGGAAAGAAAATGGAACCTGGTCCCCTTTGAAAAAGGCGGTAACTGCCTGATGAATATCGTTGCCCACAATGTCCCAACATGATTGGAAAAACAAAGCAGTAAACCCATCCGAACCTGGAGCACTGTTAGGATTTAAACCAAAAACAACATCTCTGATTTCCTCCAGCGTTGGGGACTCTAGAAGAGCCTTATTTTCATCCTCCGTAACAAGTTTTGGAATGATGTCAAGAAGGGATTGATCCCTAGAGCATCCTTGAGAGGTAAGTTGGTTATGGAAGAAATTGACTGCATCATCATGAATAGTTTCTTGATTATCACACCAAATGTTAGGATTGTCTGTTAAGAGAAGGTTTGCATTTTGGTGTGTTCTTCTGGCTTTGGTACTGGCATGAAAGAATTTGGTGTTCCTGTCTCCCTCAACAAGCCATTTTTCACTAGATTTTTCCATCCAAAACAGTTCCTCTTGATAGAGAGCTAGTTGATGTTGTGTTTGTAGATTACCAAGAAGCATGTGATCAGATAAATTCCAATCCTGCATAAGTCTTTGTTCTGTTTCCATCAGTTTGTCTTCAATATTTTTGATGTTCTGATGGATATTGCCAAAGATATTCTTATTCCACCATTTCAGCCTACTTCTTGTATATCTAAGTTTGATTTCTAACTGAGCAAACGGATGAGGATGGAAAGCAGCATTATTCCAAGTAAAAGAGATAAAGTCCTTGAAATCGCAATGTGTAGACCACATTTTCTGAAATCTGAAAGGTGTAGGTCCTTTCCTTCTCGTGTTATCTCTGCAAGTAATGACCAAGGGAAGGTGATCAGAATCAACTCTGGGAAGGTGAGTCACCTGAATATTAGGGAGATCTTTAATCCAAAAAGCATTAACCATAACCCTGTCCAGTCTTGCCCATCTTCTCCTATTACCTTGTTGTCCATTACACATGTAAACTTTGATCCTTTATAACCACAGTCCATGAGACCAGCATTAAGCAGGATGTCATTAAAATCCTGTGTAGAACTAATAGAAGCTGTATTACCACCTAGCCTTTCATCAGCAGATAACACTGTGTTAAAGTCACCACCAACCAGCCAAGGAAGATGAGAGTTGGCTCCAAAACCACACAGGTCATGCCAAAGAGCTTTCCTTTCAACATTGGGACACTTGGCGTAAACAAAAAAAGCTAGGAAGGATTTACTGCTATTCTGGATATAAATAATGACATTGCAGGATTGATTTGTATCAAAAACAGATGTTACCTGAATGTTATTATTCCAGAAGAGCCATACTTTACCTCCAACATGGGCATTAGATAGGAAGTTTGGCATCTGGTTGGATTGGGCAATAGAAAAACTTTTGTTATCATGAACGAAAGGTTCCAAAATCACTAAGAGATCAACATTATGTTGTCTTACTATCTTATTAATTCTTTTCTGTGTTTTGATATTGCCAACACCTCTGGCATTCCACACTATGGTTGTAGCCATCTATTTAAAGGGTGAATATAGGTGGAAATCCTTTTGAGCCAAAGCTTGGGTTCTTGTGACAATCTTGTTGATTTCACCAGCTCTGTTCTTTTTACACATTAGCTCTGAATCAGAACCATAACTCTTCAGAGCTACTTCTTGTTCAGACTGTTCTTCCACATCTTGCTGTTGAACATCATCTGCTATAGACTTTGCCTTAGAATGACCATGACTGTTGTCTGAGTGCTGTTTCGAAGGACTTTTATCAAGGAATCCAAAAGGAAGAAAACCCTTCTTAGGACTTGACTTCTGTGTAACAGGATTGGCAGGAGAAATGGTAGCAGATTGTTTAATTTCAGACTAATTACTCAAACTAGCATCTTGAACAGACCCAGCTTGTTCAACAGTATTTTGTTGCACTCCTTTTTCTGTCAGATTTCCAGCCAACGAACTGGCAGCCAAGGGGTTATCTTTTGGTGTACAGGGGCTTGGATTTGTGATATCTTTTGAAGCTATGTTGTTGTTCTCATCGTCCTCAATGGGTTCAATAGATGAGAATCCGACAATGGGTTCAGAATCATTAAGGTCCTTGTCAGCATCAAGTTCCTCATCAAGGTCATTAAGTGGGGCAAAAGAGTTTGTGAGTTGTATGGGCGTATGAGCTTTGACTATTGAGGTGTGAAGGGTATTTGTATTTTGACTAGGATCCTGGTCTAAAACTTCAAGTATAACAGGAATGCTGGATGGCATAGAGTTATGCTGGTTGTCATTGGTAGTTGCCTTGAATCAGGTGAACCTAGTACCTTTAATGCATCATATGACAAGGCCATTAGCTTAAAACAGACAGAATGCATAACGTGAAATTTTTTTAAAAGTACATTGATAAGTAGGACAAAATTTTTGTTCATTGTATTAAGTGAAAATTTGAGTAAAGTACATTATATATATTATCTATTTTACCAATTGTCTACTTTACAACTTTTTTTTGATAAAAGGTAGAAGTATATAAATATAAACTGAAAGATATACATCCTGAACCGCATACACGAAGTACCGTCAGGTTCCCAGTGCAACCCATAGAGACAGACCTCTATATCTACAATATCTCCCACCCCATTCCCTTTGCCATATACAAAACGTAAAAAACAAGAATAAAACATAGCAACAAAAGTAGAGAGACTCCACCTCACTAAGAGCTGCCACTGCCTATTACAACTTATTACCCACCATTAGGTATCTTTTAAATCTTGGTTTAATGGGAGTGCATTCAACTGGGGGTGTTATTCAAGCCGAACCAGCCAAGCTTGATATGTTCAAACTCAGCTTGTTTATAAATGAGTCAAGCTCAAGCCGAGTCCAAAAGTTCATGCGAGCTTTTTTTGTGTTCAAGCTCGACGAACAATCTCGAGCCGAGCTTTAACCAAGTCGTTCTCGATCCGAGTTCGAGCTACTTGGCTAAAGTACACATAATAGTGATATTTGAGCCGAGCTTTAGTATGTTCGAGCTTGGGTATGATGAATGTGACAAACTTCCTTCCCTACATGCAACGGCAATGCAGCTCATTGACTCTCTGCGCAGCAAACGCTTGTATGCAACTGATGTGGGTGCATTATCTGGACTACTATTGGCAGAAGACTTTGTTCATCGCTTACAAATTGCTTGTACCCAACCAAGACCCAACCATGGACCAACGTTTTGCACAGAACCTTAAACACACTTGTCCCAAAGTCGACTCCAATGGCACCGCAATGTTAGATGTTCAAACTCCTAACTTGTTCGACAATAGGTACTATATTAATTTAAGGAAACGACAAGGCCTCTTCACATCCGATCAAGACTTGATACATGGATAGTACTATTCGATCCGATTGTCATGTGAACCAATGCTTGTTTTTCGAAAGGTTTGCATTTTCCATGATTAAGATGGGTATGATGAATGTGACGACTGGTACTCCATATGCCTACAGCGGTTCACTCTCTCTCTTCATCTTAAACAACAATTTTAACAAGTCATAATGATACACCCATTGTTATTCCCACGAAAGAAAAACAAAAAAAGAGTAGTAGGCAGAAAGCTGCACTTAATTTTTTTTAGTACCACCCTTAATTCTCTGTCTACATAAACTCGTTAAATTGTTATCATCAATCTACTGAAAACATAGATAATTCATATGGGTGTGTTTGATTCACTGGGAAGGAAAGTAGTAGTACTGAACTAAATGATATGTAGAAGGGAGAGGAAAATGAGAAAGATCCTTATCACTCGTTCTCTATAAAGTAACCCTAAACTCACTTTGCTCCCTATCCTGTTAACAAGCACACCCTATATATACTCTAGATACAGTACAATGTAATTAAGTTTGCCTTTATCTGTTCACTGGAGTATCTTAGATTCATAAAATTCCCAAGAGAAACTCAAAAGCCCTAAAAGTAATATAGTATTGCCCTACAGTTTAGGCTCACTGAGCTGAATAGATACATAGACCATAAGACATCACGAAAATATGAAATACTCAACAAACTCACTTCAGCCAAGTAAATCCATGACCACTTTTACGCACAGACCCAATATTGTTGTCTTACAGTATGCTTATATGTCTGAGTTATGCTCACATACTCACGAAACAAGCTGCACGAAAATAAAATGACTTATGAGCAGTAAATAAGTTAAACAAAAACTCAAAAAGAGAGAAAAAAAAAAAAGGTTACTAGCAGTAGATAGAGCATTTTACTAAAGATATTAAGAAACAAAATTGTGAATCTCAGAACTTTAACCATCAAGGAATAGAGTGCAGAAATTGCTTTTAGCAAACATCCTATTATCCACATGACCACATCATGAAAGAATCCTACCCTAGGAATTATTTTCAAATCATGTTGAAGCAAACATAATTTGACCACATATAACCAATTAAAAGTAGGATAACAAAAATTGTAGAAAGATGGGGTAGTTGGGGACTATACTGATGATGACGTCAACTTTGGGTATTTTTATTGGCTCAGGTGCTTGGCACAGGTTGACCATGAGGACTATGCTTTGCAACACAAAGTAGCTTTTTTGTAATGTTACATTCTATTGAAACAAAAATAGGCTTCACAAGGGGGAAGCCTTCCCCAATACAATAATCTGGTCCATAAACAGAGGATAACAATACCAAGGTCATAGTAGTTTAAATCATGTTAGTAAAAGGAATAGAGTTACAACTCAGAATAAGGCACCCAGTCCCCCTTACCCAAAAGAGCTTGAGTCTCATTCTCATCCAATTTTGCGACTCGAATAAGGCACCCAGTCCATCATTACCTAAAAGAGCTTGAGCCAAGAATTTCATAGAAAAGTGGTATTTGAGCCGAACGAGCCGAGTTTTGGTATATTCAAGCTCAGCTCATTTTACAAGAGCCAAGTTTGGGCAGAGCCTAAATTTAAGCGGAGCTTTTATCGTATTCAAGCTTGGCTCGATTAGAAAAATGAACAACTTCAAGCAAAGCTAAATCACAAGCCGATCACTGAGTTACTCAGCTCAAATTGCTGCCCTACCGTTAACCCACTTTTTCTTTACACTTCAAATTTATAATGGAGATTTTATCATATTGGTTGAGTTAACAAGATAGTGCACTCAGTTGCCCACCTTTGGCAACGGTACCCCCATCCTCTCCTCTCCCTCCCCACACTATTTCCTCCCAGCTTATTCTTCTCCTTATAAGCATCACACCAGACATTGTATTCAATGAAAGCATGGAATGGAAAGAGAAGGGGAAAACAGATGCAGAATGTTGAGAACAAGACCGTGGAAAACAGAAGACAAGGGTGTGCATGGGAAAATGTGATAAGAAAAAGTGAAATACAGCTGTGGTGGCAGTAGAAAATCGTGGTAATCATTGCTAGTGTGGAAATGTTTACAAAGGAAATGGAAATTCAATTCTTTAAAAATTTTAAATTAGAAACAGAGAATGTACATGTAACCCTTCAATTTCTAATTAGCTAATTTAAGCAAAGAAATGAACTATCAATTCCCACTTACTTTCTGCTCCTTTAACAAAAATGGTCTACCACAGTTCAGAAGTTTTTATAGTTACAGACTGCCTTAGAGCATTCCCAATGGTAGGTGGGGGTGGGCACCTGCCACATCAGCAAATCCCACCCAAAAAACAAGAGGTGGCCTAGCAGAAAAGTGGGGGTTTCCCAGTGCAAAGGTGGGTTTGATGTTGGCACGGCAGTTGGAGTGCCGTATCAACCTAAAAATGGCCATACGGCAATAAGAGTGCCGTGCATGGGTAAGTCCATACGGCAGTAGGAGTACCGTGCGTGTCTAAAACCCATCCGGCATGTGATATGTCGTGCGTTATGTTAAACCACCATCCGGCATTTGGAATGCCGTGCGAAAATAAAACCCATACGGCAGTTCTAATGCCGTGCATCCATATATAAGTTATAACGAGTTTAAACATTGCTTTGCCTCCAGTAGTTTAAACATTCCTTTCCTCCAGTAACATCACAGTAGCATTCCCCCCAACTCTTCCATCAGTAGCTTTCCCCCCACCTTCCCAACCTCCATTTTTCTATCAAATTCTATCTAAAATTCTATCTATATGGAAGATCCATCACAAAATCAGCAAGGTTCATTCAAGGGTATCTCTAGATGGCTTGGTAGGAAGAAAAAAACATTGAAAAAAGGGAGTTCTACCTTGTAGAGAGTCGACATTTCGCTCATTTGGATTACGGGGGAGTTCTCTCTTGAATATTTCTCGTTTGCGTTGCCACATCCCCTTTCCACATTGGTTGGAACCAATAATTGGATCTTCAGAAATTGAAACCCAAGCGTCACATAACACTTGGTCTTCGCGCATTGTCCAAGGTGCTTGTTGCACTCTTCCTTGTGATTGGTTTGGTTGAGATGGTTGGGAAGCCATGAATCAGGAAAAACTTGAATTCGAAGAAGAAGAAGATTTTGTTTAGTTTGAAGAAGAGAGTAATGGTGAAATTATTGGGTTAATATAGACATCCAAAAAATTATAGCCGTTGTACTAGCCGTTG
Organism: Thalictrum thalictroides; assembly: GCA_013358455.1. Lineage (NCBI taxonomy): Eukaryota > Viridiplantae > Streptophyta > Magnoliopsida > Ranunculales > Ranunculaceae > Thalictrum > Thalictrum thalictroides. The sequence goes on along the minus strand of JABWDY010007135.1, from coordinate 21,255 downwards.
GGAACTAGTCGTTACTGGAATGTGGGACGCACGGCAGTTGGAATGTCGTATGGCTCTAAATAATGGTACGGCAGTTGGAATGCCGTATGGCTTTAAATAAACGATACGGCAGTTGTAATGCCGTGCGAAAATATTCGGCAGTTGTAATGCCGTGCGAATAATTCGGCAGTTGTAATGCCGTATGGAATCAGAAATTGGTACGGCAGCCGTTTCGTTTGGCCAGGCATTCCAACTGCCGTGTGGGCTATCTACAAGGTGGCCACCAAGGTGAGCCTCCCCACCCCTATGCCCACCTTGGTGGCCTTGAGGTGCCCACCCCCACCTCTCCATTGGGAAACTGTTTTTTGGCTTTGGAGGTGGATTTTGTGTTTTTTTTGCCCACCCCACCTACCATTGGGAATGCTCTTATAGCTCCCTACAGTTTTTTAACCAGGACATACTAAATGTCTAAACTAAATCCTTTTAGTGTCAATTATTTACCACGCAAAGCTTCACGTCATTAAATCAACCAGCCACGTAGTGAGTTTCGCGTGTTATTCTATGAGAAGTGACCTCATCAATACCAATTAAGCATTAAGCCATAACACAACCATACATTCAAATTGCCATCAAGTATGAGAAGCTCGGGATGGTGATAGAAAAATTTAGACTACATCCATTAGTATTCGACAAAGCATCACCTAAAATAGACAATGTATAAAAATTTGTGCTGCAATCAGAACCCAATGACTACAGGGCAAATATATAGAATCAGATTTGAGAGTAAAGAAAAACTTACTTTCAGGGTCGCTGTCCCTAGCCTCCTCAAAATAATCTGGAGTCAAGCGTAAGACACCGTCCACATCTATTGAGAAAAGATTCAGCAATAATGTCAAGTGATGAAAATTTATGAAGGTAGAACACTAATTGAATATTAACCACGAAAAGAAAGAAGAGTGAACAAAAGAGATGACCTGGTAGGATGAATTTTAATCCCTTTTATAAATAAGAATTGATTGACATGAAAGAAGATACAAAACATGGAGAGGGAAAAAACATGAAAGAAAAAGTCAAAAATTACAACTTCCTAATAACTCTCCTCCCCATAAAAAACAATAATATGAAATCTGAGCCCACGCCCTCTAGACAATTAGAAACCCATTTACTTTTCAAACACTAATGGATTTCAGTTGGTTTGCTCTTAAAAATTAAATTATTGCAATCTACTAAATAATCCAAATCACAGGTAAGGAACTAGCAGCGACAACCTCGTACTAATTTGATATCAGCCTTTATATGCTTAGTGTACTGGGTCCGGTTTAGTGCCCAACCATGTAATACTTTATTTCAGTATCAATACAAGCAGGGTCTCACATTGAAATCATAACATTACAACCTCTTCTCTACAAGGTTTCAGAAAAAATATGTTTAGATATATCCCATACTTCAACATCAGTCTTGCGAGATTCAGATCTGGCCATTCGCACTCAGGTTCTCAATACTACATTTTTTGTATAACACTTAGAGTGGCATATGCAGTTATTGACAAACATGAACATCGTATATGGATCTCTGCTCATTCTCTTGTTTTTGTTATAAAACCGATTGTTGATCAGGTGGACTTTGTAGCCAACACTCGTTCTCTGACTTTTTAGAATTTTCACGGCTTGTCAAGAGTATCTAGCTCTGCTGTTCCATCCGAGGACACTCATGGTCGTAACTGACCATATTGCAATCATTGTGGGGTCGATGGCAATTATCGACAGACTAATTATGATGTTATTAATTGCATCCAAAGCTCAAGCTAAAGAAGGGGTCTAAGAGATCAGGGGATGGTAAACTAGGTACAAGTGCCATTTTTTAGGTTTCTACTAGTAGTTTGCAAAGAGTTCCTACTGATTCAAAGGAATTGAGTCAACAGTTGGATGAAGTTCCTCTGAAAGGGGAAGTCTGGGCGTCTGGCCTAACTGCTATGTTTGGTGTGTCTGTTATGTCCATGATAAGAGTCCATCTTGCACAAAATTGGATGATAAGTCCATTTGGTCTATTGTTGTCAGGTAGCCCCTATTTTGAAGGGATGCCTGTGTTATAATCCATCTAGTTGCAATGTGTTTCATGCGGTGGATGTTAATTTTACTGAACATGTTGGTTTTGGTTTTAAGTCCTTTGATTGTGTGAGGACATTATCATCGGAAGAGTCTTCTGTTGATTATTTTAAACATGTCATTGTTACTCCTCCAGTTGCTCCTACTCCCAATCCTTTTGAGGTTTGCACTCGTCTCTCCCGCATCAAACATGCACGGAAAGAGATTTATTTAGGTTTAATTCTGGAGGTATTGTTGAGTTATGTAGTGTAATAGGTTCAGTTTTGAGACTAACCAAAACAATACTATATTACAAATATAAATCCAAGTTAGGTCTCATATTTAGATTATAAATAATAAAATTACAGCTTATTATTTACAGCTATCAAAACCCTTCGTAAGAGTGGCAGTTATTGTTTTCTACTCAAAGTTAAAATACACAGCATATCTAGTTTAGGTGGTGTGCCACAAAGGCCCAGCATGGCCTCCAGCAAGCTGACCAAGCATGTCAAACCCTTAGTGCTTAAGAATGGTGTCACAAACAAATAGTAATCAATGAATCCCCCTAGATTATCAAAGCCTTACCTCATTAAACATAAATTCAAATAAATCCGAAATATAAATCACTAACCTTTGAGCTTATCTGCAAGCTTCTTATCAGCATAAATACCAAATCCTGGGGCCCTTGTATTATCGGAAATGAGGTAAATTCTCTCTTTTGCTTCTTTTTCACTAAAAAAATGGGGATTTGATATACATATTATAAACAGGAATGTAGAATTATAAGAATGACATAAAATATTTAACCCAAACTAATAATTAGTTAATTACAGCTTTACAAATCAATCAATTTTAACATCAATCAATGAATCAAAGATGATCCATATTACCTTCCAACAACAGCAGTTACAGTTTTCAGATAAATATCATACAGCTCCTTTTGTTGATAATGCGTTGTATCTCTATCGTAACCAGGAGGGCCGCATTTAACTAACCAACGACCGAGATCGAAATTCAAATAAAATTCTGGTGAGAGAGAGAGGGCAGAAACAACCCTAGGTTGTGGGCGATCACCATATTTAAAAAAGGTAGGATCTTTTTCTTCCTGAGTGTGCAGATCACAAAAAAGACGCCGAGAAGAGTGAAGAAGAAAGTGAGATGAGCATTGGCTTCTTTGTAGAATTGATGACAGAAGAAAACGAGTGGGTTTAGTCATCATACGTTGGTAATAAGGGTTTAGTATCAGAGTCTTATCTTTTACACTAGATTAGGGCTGTGCTAACTAACGGTTAAAAATATACAAAGAATTCGGGTATTTCCGTCTTTCTCTTTTCTCTTTAGGCGTTTAATTCGGGTTGGATATGTCCCATGGATCTGGCCTGCTGACGCATTGTCCTTGGGCCCAGTTCAGTTCATGTAAGTAATAACATGATGTTATCACGGGATTTGTCTTCGTGTTCAACAACGCCCATGAGTTGGGATTATTCTCTAATTGCCAAAAAAAAAAAAA
>JABWDY010007090.1:13134-31826 GCA_013358455.1 Thalictrum thalictroides | reverse complement strand
CAACTAATTAAAGTCTTACACAACTTTTTAGGCCTAATAAATAAGGGTAGAAATGAAAAGTTGCTTCATTTTAGGCCTAATAAATGATGTCCCCCTAAATAGTTGAGTTCCCAAAGTGGGACTCTTAATTTGGGACGGAGGGAGTATTAAGAAAAGATCTAAATATTAATACTCCATTTCGTGTCTTCTGTTCTTCTCCGTTCTCTGATTTTTTAAAATTCCACCTTGTGTCCTTCATTTTTTACAGTTAAATTGATTTATCGCTCAAATCAAACAGACCCTTAATAAAATGCATTAATGGTACACTAAGACCAAGGAAACGCACACAGCCATTGCATCCACTGTTTTGAAGCAACCATTGTCCACTGCCAGTTTTATGTTCCACTGTTTCTATAATTCTATGTCATCATCCCACATTGTTCTGTTTTCCTGATTGCTATATAAAGCAACTTGGTTGGTTCAGCTTTAGATATTTTTGGCTATATAATAGAACAAAGGAAATTAATGTAATCTTAAGATTACAAACTAAATACTCTAATCCAGTTTATTTATTTTTTATATTTTAGTCTTAAGTTTAGAGGTAGGCCATGCTCATAAGTCATATCATGACCACATTGTTGCATGCTCCTTCTGTTTTCTTAGTACTCAAGCACATACTTCAAGAGAGAACCAAGTGGTTCTGTTGCATCATTTATGCTAAATTTAATACATGGCAAGTTGACATTTGATGTCATGGGCAGAGAGAAAGAGGCTACTATTGAATTGGTTGATGAGCACACCCATGTGATTTGCTTCATGAGCCTAGACTATATATACCTCCACATGGAAGTCTCCAACCCTACTTCTAACTGTGAAATATCTATCAATAGAACCAGCTAAGCTAGCATTGCAAGACATGGGTTTCCCTTTGCCTTCAATTGCTTTTCATGCAAAACAAATGCTAAAACTACAATCTCTTCTTACTAGAATTCAAACATCTTCATCTTCTGCAACAAAAGCAGAAGTACCCAAAGGCCATTTTGCAGTTTATGTAGGAGAAACAACTGAAAAGAAGAGATTTGTAGTTCCAGTGTCTTACTTGAACCATTCTTGGTTCCATGACTTGTTGAGTCGTGCTGAAGAAGAGTTTGGATACAATCATCCAATGGGAGGTCTTACAATTCCCTGCAAAGAAGACGCATTCATCGATTGTTTGAAGAAGACCATGCAATAGTAAAGAAGAAGAATGATCATAAGAGTAAACCTAACAACACACCCTTGAAAGATAAGGATGACTAACATCATCAGATCAGGCCTCTCCAATATTGCGCGAAGAGATTGTTCAATGTCCATCTTAAATTATATATGTTCTTTTTTCTTCAATGTAATTGAGTTCTTAGAAGAAAAGATGGAACATATCCACTAGTTACATCAACTATCCTTTTCCCCTGCAAGCATTATATTCTGTAATATAGACTATGGTTTTTACCTGCAGAGCCATCGGTATTGGACTCGAACTGACCTTTATCCCAGGCATATACATTTCCAGGAGATACCAATGGTCTTAGTTGGCCTTGAGCTAAAGGTTGCATATCAATGGGCATTAGGCATGATTGTGTCCTATGAATCAGAACTTGCGGCACATAAAACATGGGACTACAAACTTCAGGGAAGATGCACTAAATGATTAAGAATCAAAAGTAAACAAGCAGATATTTCGGAATTATTTTGTAGCATGTATTTGCCAGAACTAAACTTGTAGATCGAACACGAACTGAAGAAAACACATATTAAATTACAAATCGTCATTGTTGTAAACCGACACTTAACAGAGGTAAATGCAACCAAGAAAAACATAATGCAGGTAGACTTATTATATCTGCATCGTTTTTGGAAGAAAAAAGGAAAATAAACAATCCTTGTGATTATTGATATCATGTTCAATGGAACGAAAGCATCATGTATTAGTACATTTTCAGTTCCCCACTACTAATGTCAATTGAATTTCTCTTCAGTCTATTAGATCTAACTTGCTCTGCTCACCAAATCTACTCCCGCTTTTTTAGCAATGATGAATTGAAAAGGACATTAAGCAGACCGAACAGTTGACTTCTGATCAGACTCTTCGGCTTGCAAGCTTTTATAATATTCAACAAGCACTTTCCATCCCCCGGGACACATAAAACCATCGGGAGGATCCTCACCACTTTTTGCATAAGCTCGCATCTGCGGAATGAAACATATCATAAAGAAGGTTCCTTAACGTTTCCAAAGTACAAAAACCATGAATGTTTTACATTATCAATAAGAAGAATACATTATGATGAGATGTTCCTTGTGATACTTTAGGTAACAAGCAAAAATTTTGGTCATAAATTCACTAAATGATCATACCATTACCGACCCAATGCTAATCTCAGATATAGCAGATCAATCAAGGCAATTTATGCATTCTCCTTGATTGATAAAACCATGTGATAAACATCCATAAATCAACTCAGCTCACGAGGTTTTCAAAATTGAAGTAATTGACATTGAAGAGCTTTGAGAAACATACAAATATATTCTGCTCGTCATTTGATCAAGACATAATAAATGTCCATAAAAAGAAACTTACCTCAAGGGGCTCTAAACTTTGTTTCTAAGTCATTGGCGTTAATGAGCTTAAAGAGACTTCCAAAAGAAATTTCTTACCTCTGAACAATCAAGACTGAAAATGACATATACAACCATGTTAAAAGTCATAAATGATTTGAAACATTTCATTTTGACATGACGCTAATGCGTTCAAGAAAGAAATTTATTTCTTTGACGTTTTCTACCCTTTGAATCTTTTACGCTGTTTGAGTCCACTCTTGTGAGATGTTTTGTATTTTTAGATTTAATTTTCATGTACATTATTGATTATGGAAAGATTACAGTGAAGTTGGATTTCCTTGGGTACATCAGCTTCAACTTCCAAGCTCACAAGGCTTCAATCATATTTCCTCATAATATATAATTAACAACATTAGGAAGGAAAAGAGAAAAAGTAATGAAAAAGAAATTTCAACATGTGAGCTGTGACTAAGAGAGAATAATACATATGGTGGATGTCTATTTCTTTGTTATTTTTCTATATAACAGGGAAACTCCATTTACTCAAATAAATCCAAATCCATGTCCGATACGAGGACACTCGACGCACATGACTGGACACAAACTGATGGATATGATTTCGGGTTAGATTTCACTTTTAGTTCATCAGTTTCATCCATGAAGCATGTGTAAACTGTAAAACCATGTGTAATATGTATGTGGATCAGGAGGTATTTTCTATATGCGTATTCTTCATAGTTGAAAAAATCGCTAATATCCGTCGGATATATGTGAAATTATCCGTTTTTTCAGAAAACAGATTTGTACGGATCTCGGCTCATGATCGAAACCAAAAACCCCCCATTACGATTTCTAATTATTAGATTTCGTGAATATCCACTCAAAATTTGTCGGATATAGCGAATATAGTGACAGAAATCCCTTATTTATCGAATATGGTGATGAAACTCTTGGATAATTATAAAAACTTAACATTAATGGTGGTAGAGAATAAGAATATGGAGAGGGCGAGAGACTAACAAATTTTAATCGTATTATGTTCATTCTCCAATTATCTTCTTCATCTGTATTCAACCTCAAATCTTCAATTAAGTTTATAAACTGAAATTTTATATAGGTTATAACTTCTAACTATCTGGCTTTTGTTTGATGAAGAAGAAAAGGCAAAGATCAATTCACAAGATTAAAAGAAAGAAAGATAACGAGGTTACAGAAAGAGAAAGAAAGAAGAGGACAAACTCAAGATTTTGCGGATATGGCTTAAAAATTATGTCCGAATTCAAATTCGGATACGGATATGGATCAATATTTATGAATCTGGTCGGATACGGATACAAATTCGGATATACCTAAACAACTCCGATACAGATTCGGATATGGATAATCCATATATTTTTATTTAAAAACTTATATTTTTGTAGTTTTTAGTGTGCTTTTTTTCTCTCCCAAACTATATCAGTCTACCACTCTACCCAAATCTTGTCAGCATCTATACTATCCATGCATAATTCTAACTATGAGTGGATGAGTGTATGTTCAAGAACGAAAGGCAGCACATGCCCACACATCAGAAAGAGAGAAAGGGCAAGCAATGACAGGCCATCAGTAGAGGACAAAAAATATATATTTTCTGACATGTTTCTAAGGAAAAATCTCAAGCGTTAAGGACATCTCATCATGTGCACTAGTACCTTTGTCTCATCATGTGCACCAGTACCTTCCTGTACCTTATGAAAGAGAAGAAAGGAACATCAATCAATGCCCTACCTTGGTACCAGAGATAAACAGAAAATCTTGAGCACGTGAAGGATCAAAAAAAGCCATCTTCTTTGCTGGTTTGTCATATGCTGCCACCTGTGGAAAGGAAGGAATCAGATGATTTGTTAATATATATCATCATCATTTACACGAGGGTTCAAAAATAAAAAAACAAACCAATTACATGGATGAATAGCTCAGGCATCAAAGGCTTATTAAAGAGATTTAGCAAACTCTTGACAAAGACCCAGCACCTAGCAAGAAAACATCATAAACTAAAATTTCATGAAATGCGATATTACTACAGCCTCTGCAAAGGTATGTCCATTCTAATCCATACTAGAAGGACATTAAACCATAGGGTTTAAAGAAAGATTCTACTGAGAACTTAAGTGCACAGAATTGTTATTCAAAGCTTCTACAAGCCTGCAAAGAGATCACCCTCATCTAATGTCAGCGTTCTCAGCATCAACCGAAAGCTTTACTCACCCAAGTACAACTCAGTAACACAAATTGTAAAAGCACAAGCCCCCAACTAAAATCAAAGAAAATTTCTACCTGCCGTTCACATTTTCAAATGTTTTTAGCTTCATGTTCTTAGATGGTACATCTACATTTGTGCATCCTTAATAAAAATTGAGAAATTTAGAAACAAACAGTACATATCACCATCCTACTCTACTCTGATGCATGTCTTGTAAAATGAATACTGAACAGGCCTATAATAGTAAAAGAAAGTGCTCATGCATTGCAGAGAGCGGAATAGATGCAAATTTCAAAATTAAATGCCCAGTAACATGCATGCAGATGAATAACTTAACAAAGAAACAAATACAGACATGTACATATGTGTGTGCACTTTTTTCATTTTTTGTGTCATACCACCAAACACAACTACCAAATGAGTGTAGAGCACCTCCATAATATTCTGAGCTTTGACATGTTCTCCATGTCAAGTTTCCACAACACATGAAACTACAGCCAACTTATATACAAATTCAGACCGAGCGTATTAAAAAAAATCGTATCTATAATAGCTTTTCAAATTTAGAAAACCACAAAACATTAATTTTAGTGATATTAAAAGTACTGTATATACAACATATCAAAGGTTATTCAAAATGTTATGAAACCTTGGGTCTTCTTTCAAATGTTTTCTGTTGACGGCTGACTTTGCAATTTTACAAATCAATTCAACAATAAGCAGATATAATTAGGATGGAGAAAAGCTCAATGATATCGTATGCAAGATAATCTAACTTGGAGTTAAAAATAGATTTTATATACCCTGAATGGCAAAATGTTAAGCTTTTCCAAGCCTGGAGCCATGCTTAAAACTTTTTTTCCATGATCGGGATCATATAAATCCCTCTTCTCTGTTGGGTGACTCATCCCAGCAGGATCACGGCCTACAATATAGAAATTAGCTCCTGCATTTAAACGTGCCTTGGCATGCCACTGTACTTCAGTAGGTCCAGCATAATGCATAGGTGACGGGAATATGGCCACAATAGTAGTCTCAGGGTCAAGGACACCATCTTCCAGAACCTGCAAGAACAATGTACAAAAAGTCGACTTTTAAACAAAGAATTGCAAGTGTAAAAAGGAGAAAATTGATATTAACCTTGCTATGTTGTTCCATCCGAACATCCAACGGAACGTCATCAGCCTTCACAAACCCACCTAAAGGATGTAGAAGCAAAATTGGGTTCTTGTAACCCATTTCCAAAAGCCTCCTGCGTGTATCATTCATTAATAAAGCATGCCCATTATGGACAGGATTCCTTAGTTGAAACGCAAACACTGCATCGGCCTGACGCTTGTCGAATTCCTTACGCAGTTCTCTGGGAGAGAGCCTGTACTGATCAAGACCATCGTTATATTTGATAGGTTCTAACACTTCCAGATCCCCACCGATGAGCCAATTTCCTGCTGGAGTGATTACTTCCTCAACATAAGGTAAACCAGGACTTGTTGTTCCCCATGTTCTGGCGATTCTTTCTTCTTTATTGTGCTTATAAATTTGAACACTGCAGTCATGAAAATCACAATACCAGCTTGAATAATCATCACAAATCAAACAACTGCAAATATCACTACACTGTAACATAGGGCATAAACAAAACAATTAAATTGCATTTCTGTAAGACAAGACAAGTTCTCAACATTTTATTCATCATATAACAATTCATAATCAAATTATAAATTTCGGACTAACCTTCGAAGAATGGCAATCAAATTTCCATCTGGCGCGATCAACCCCACATCAGAAGACAACCCAATTGTTTCCTTATCCTTATCATCAATGGCCAAAACAATGGGAAGTGACATATTAACAATATTACCATCATTCAACCTTAGAAAATTAAAATGCAAACTCTGCAAATACTCATCTTCCCTCATAAACCCTTTTAATGGATTTGCCCAACCTTCACTAATAACATGTACCCATTCAAGATCAATCTTACTAAGTTTCACTTTAGGCATAGATTCAGCTTCAACTTTCTTCAATGCCCTTTCATTTTCAGGAACTACAAGATCAACTAATGGCCCCCCATCAGGATCAATCAAAGAGCTTTTAATCAAAGAAGAAGATGATGAATTCTTTATAGAAGACATAGAAGGATTAATGAAATGAATAAGTTGATTGAAATGGTAAATGGGTTTGGTTTGGATTCTGGTGTTTTGGTTTCTTCTGGTAGAATTTTGTTGAAACTTGTTCACTATGTAGTGAGTGTTAGTGATGTGTGGTTTAATAATGGTTAAAGCCATTTGTAAAGATCCGGTATGTTTGCCTGTTTGGGGGGTACTGTGTGCACTATTGTTTAGTATATTATTAAAAGGGAATGAAGGTTGGTGGAGGGGAATTTGTGGAGGAGACCTCAAGATTCTTTAGACTACCAATATGTCATCTCATCCACATATCATTATTCATGAGGCTCATGTCTTCAACATGGTCAATCTTTTCTTAATGCCAAACTATTGAATATTATATCCCAATCAAACAAAATTAGTATATCTATGAATCTATCAACTTAGATAAGCAACTATCAAATGTGCTATTTTTCTAAATTGGGTAACAATTATTTTTTTGTCAAGAGATGAAACAAACTTGTAATTTTGGCTAGAGATGAAACAAACTTAATATGACAGATTTGTACATTTTGCTGATTACCTACCAGGGCAACCAACAAATTTGTCTTTGCCAGTAGCAACAATACTGGACCTATAACAAATCCATACAACATCAACGATTTCTGTGATTGTAACATGAAAGAACTAGATATTATCATGGCCATCAATTCAAATATTGTCTTATGTGGCCAATAGATGTGCCCTTTTTCAATTAGTTTATCATACTCAAGTATATTTTGCTCAATATCTTGTTGTAATATCAGTGAGGGTTGAGCCTGATGTGATAAGATTTTTTCTAAGCTCCTGAATATCAACGAGAAGCGTCCTTTTTTTGACTTGGAGGTTGCCAAAAACCTCATGGTTTCATGTGATCAGTTCAGTCCTAATTGCAGCAAGCTTCTTTGCCATAACATATGAGTTGGACCCCTGACAGAAGTATTCAAGGCTCTGGAATGGCTTCTTCACAAGAGGGGTTAGCAGTCCACATGATCTCAAATCAAAATGGCGACAAAGCTTGTTTAAAGGTTGAATAATGAGTTGCAGCATCTTATGATCTGAATGGAAGAGTGATGGAACAATTCAGCTTGGGGGAAATTTTTGTCTCCATGAAATATTACACACAACTCTATCTTCTCAAGCCTTATTGTCCATTTTTCCAAGTGTAAACAGAATCATTACAACCAAAATGTCCATGAGTGAATCAGATTCTGAAAATTCCTAATCTTATATATTGTTTAGGAAGACAGCCTCCAATTTGTTCTTCTCAGAATAACACACCATTAAAATCTTCACAGCAGACCATTGTTGAACTTTAACATGTGCTCTAGGATTTCCATAGATGCATGAACCAGTCGAGTTGATAAGCTTAAAATGAAACCATTCATAAGCAAATATTAGCTTGATTTAGCAAAAGAGGCTTTGTTTCATAGAGAAAAATAAAACAAAACTGGCTTGAATTTACATATGTAATCATGAACACAATCCACTGTGAGTCCAAGCAAATCTCTAAACAGTTACCCTCTGTAGCACCCAAAGAGTAGCCAAAGTTTAACCTAAGCCCCAATTGTCTTTCGAAAACACTCACTATGCATGAAGTGGTGGACTGACCTATGGTCCGATTCCTTAAATTCCAGCAAGGAAATCAAGCAGGGAGGGAAAAGTATGTAAATATGAAATAACTACTCCACATTTTCTCACACCCTATAAAGATGGCGAAACAAAAGGATACATATATCTGTGAAACCCTGTAAAACAGTTCAAATCCCCATTTGGTCACTCTCAATAAAGAATTTTATTTTATTCACCAAGGGTCCTACCTGGTGAAAGCTATCAGGTTTGTGATTGGTCCAAATTTTGTTCCGGTTCCACTAGAGTTCACTACATCCAAACTAGGTTTTTAGTTAAAAAACAAGAGAACCAATCACAAGTCTGGTAGAATCCACCAGTAGGACCCCCTGGTGAACAAAATTGGATTCCTCAATAAAGATGGCAAAACAAAAAGATCTATATATCCGTGAAACCTTGTAAAACAGTTCAAATCCAAATGGATCTGTCGAAGCTAATTCTGAATGTCTACAGCAAATGCATCATCAACATGCATCCAGAAAAAAAAAATATGCAAGCGATGAGGAACAAATCTACCTGACAATCTTGGGCGTACAGTTAGTCTAACCAACAAACCAGTAATTGCTATTTGCCTATTCCTGTTTCTCACATTAAAGAAATCTGTTAAAAAAGAACAAAATTCAGGATGAGAAAGATGTTTCTCCATTAATTGTCACCAAAATCCTTATAAGCCGGACAAGATGACTGTCAAATGTGGAACAGGAAGGGACAATAACCATCTGGAAAGCGTGCAGCAAACATTACCTCAATACCTAGCTGAACCTCAAGATCTTTATCAAACATTAACTCATCACCTTCTCACAAATAAATCTTGTGATGTCAGGCCAACTGATACTGTAAACAATATCACATAATATTGGCTATGGTTTCCTACAGTGAATAGATTACACTGATTTCTCCCAGGAATTTCAAATAAAAGTTTGCTGAAAAATCTAAGAGCTAGTTTTCACACATGAAAACAAGAGAAAAAAGTAATAAATAAAGATTACTAATGGGCAGAAATAGATTGCCTGAAAGTTTTCGCTCAATAGTGCTTCTACAACCTAATCCCCCGGCAAAGACATTCAACAATCATGCACAATCATCATGAGCAATTCTTGAAATCCAGAACAATAAATAATATGCATTTAAAACAATGCTAAGAACTTCCATATTATACACATTTGAAACTTTAGTAAAAGCGAGTCTCTGGTAGTATCGATAGAGAAATACTTCTGTGAAGTTATTTAAAGCAATAAAGAAGCATATTTGTAAACTCATTTGAATCCAGAGCTGCTCAACAACTGCCCTATAATAGACAAGATAGCATGATCATGACCTAGGTGCCATAACTGTTAAGTGCCATAACTTTACACTGCTCATTCATGGCAAGTAGTTGGGCCTCTTTCTTGTCTAGCAGAGAAGCAAGTTTGACATTCTCGGACATAAGTTTCTGGACCTCAGCCTCTTTTTTTACCTTCTCACCCTCCAACTGAGCAGCCAATGCAACTAACCTGCTTACAATAAGCCAAAAACAAATAAATAAAAAGCCAAATAACTAGTAAAGTATTCCCCAATAAAGGAACTTAGTGTGATGTTCAAGCCCACTATCCAAGCACATGGTCCAAGCCCACACTTAATCTAAATGGTGAATCATTAATATCAGATTGATTCATCAGAATGTTATGTGTCAAAAAGGTAATTTGACGAGGCTTTAATCTATGAGGCATCAGCATGGTAACAACATGTGTATATATATATATATACTCATGCTTTTGTATGTATAATACAGATGAAGTGAGAAGTTATAATATGAATCTTTCCATCCATATAAACATTTCTTTCTCTATTACTACCATCATTATATACATCATATATATCTTGTATCAACAAATATATTCCTATCTCTCCACTCATGTCTAAGTATGTTGATTTAGCTTACATAATATATTATGTAGCTTTGGTTTATTAAACGTTATCAGTACGACGTTACTCCACCGTATATATTCTGCGTCACTTTACAGAAGATATTTGGAACGTAACCAACAACTACTACAATTACACCACAAACATTTTCAGTGTAAGTATTGGTAAAGAAAATTCTTCTATACTTTGTAATCATGTCTAATATCACTAAATTGGAGTTTTCTGCTCTTGACATCTCTGGTGCTAATTACTTATCATGGGTGGTGGATATTGAACTCCACGTGGCCTCTATGGGTCTGGAAGACTCCATTAAGGAAGAAAATCAGTTGTCCTAACAGAACCGTGCGAAAACACTGATTTTTCTTCGGCATCATATCCATGAAGAGTTAAAAACAAAGTATATAACTGTTAAAGACCCGAATATCCTACGGAAGAACCTGAAAGACAAGTTTGACCATCTTAGAACCATTTCGCTCCATAGAGCTCGGTTCGAAGGGTCACATTTGAGGTTTCAAAACTTCAAATCAGTGGCTGAATACAACTCGAAGTTGTCAAAGATAACGTCCATCCTGAAGTTATGTGGGCATCTGGTTTTTGAGGAAGAAATGATAGAGAAAACACTCTACATTTCATCCTACCTATATGGTTTTGCATGAATAGTACCAGGAACTACGAGTCCAGAAATACTCGGAGTTGAATGATATTATCTGTCAAACTGAGATAAGTAGGCAGCTCCTGGCAATGCCGACAAAATACCACCTGGCTTTGCACCTGCGCCTAAAGCACATGTCTCCTCACATCATAAGAAATGGAATGGGTCAAAAAGAGGCAAAAAAGCCGAAGTGTTCATTCTCATCACAACCAACCCAACCACAAAGGATCCAGAAGTACCCCCTACCACTAGAAGTGGGATGATGCTGAGTCTAAAAAAGATAAAAGAAAAGGTGCCAGCAGCACTAAAAACCGGAAAACCTATGAAAGCAGTTGTACTCGATGTGGTATGGAAGGACATTGGTCGCGTACCTATCGTGCAACCAAACACTTGGTTGATCTTTACCAAACATCAAAAAATTACAAAGGAAAACAAGTTGAAATAAACTTTATAAATCAGTATGAGCCAGAAGGCTCTACTCCTTTTAACACTGATGATTTCCTTGTTGAACCAGACTTTAACTTCTCTGGTGATGACAGTTTCCCCACCAATTAGTCAACTATCTTTTTGTACTATGAAGGGATATGGATCCCACATATAGCATGCATAATCATTCCGCAGATGGTAAAGTTGTATACCTCGTAGACAGTGCCACTGCACACACAATTTTGCGAGATCATAAATATTTCTTGCATCTGAAATTTTTTAAAGCTAATGTTGACACTATCTCTAGCACATCAAGCCTTATTGAAGGTTCTGGCAAAGCAAATATAATGTTTCCTGGTGGTACCATATTCAAAATTGACGAGGTTTATATCTCACAATCTCGTTTTCCTCATTGCATTTTTTTGCAAATACTCATTTGTAACCTACAAGGTTTACATTTTGGGGTTAGGACTGCAAGTCCAAATACATATTGTTTGGCAAGTGAATCCAATTTTGCTTGAATTGCATTCTTCCATTTTAGCCAATCATGTCGTTGCCAACATTCCTTAATTGTGGTTCGAAATCACTGTCATATGCTGTGATTTCAGCAGCCACGGCAAAAGAAAATATGTCATCGATGACCATTTTATTTCTATTCCACAACTTTCTAGTGCATGCATAATTTATAGAAATTTCATCATTTCCAGGTATCTGGGCCACTTCCGGGACTCGTGTTGCTTCAGGGACACATTCCTCTTCGGGAAGTGTTTCTTTTGTGAGAGTGTGGTTTTCTTGCCTTATAGCCTTTTTATGAGCGCTATTTACTTGAGGATTAATTTGGCTTTTCCTCTTCCGGAGATTTGAGTCATTTGACCCAACAGGTCGTCCACGTTTCCGACGTATTTTAGACGATTCATTTGCTGCCATATTCGCGGGTTGTCTTTCAAGGACATGTTGTCCTCCAAGGACATGTTGTCCTTCAGGGACTTCAATTCGCGTAAGCGCATTAGCAACTAGTACATGTTACCTTGTCACTTTTGTTGCAATAGTAAACCGTCAGGCAATTGACTAGCAATTTTCTAAAGGTGAATTATCCTTTGTACTTTAGTCAGTTTCACACAATGAAGTAAGTGGATCAAGATGAGAGTTGGTGTATACCAAGTCGATTTAGGTGCTTCTGCTAGAAGCTGTAATTCATGCCGTTCTTCAGGAACAGATGGATTTCCTCCCCCTAACGACGGGAAAACTGTCTCCTCCAAATGGTAATCCGCAAATCTAAAGTAAAAACATCACCTGTCAATGGTTCCAAAATATCTAATAATAGATGGAGAATCAAAACCAACATAAATCCCTAGTCTACGTTGTGGTCCCATTTTTTTGCAGTGAGTTGGTAAGCAAATACTCAATATCATGATCATTCAATGTCTCAATATGGTAGCTATTAAGACGTATGTCTTTAACACTACGCAAATTTCTGGTAGATTTTGTAGAATATAAAGTATAATCAATTTTGAATATGGTACCACCAGAAAGTATTATATGTGTTCTGCCAAAACCTTCAATAAGACTTAATGTGCCATAGATAGTGTCAACATTAATTTTGACAAATTTCAGGTGTAAGAAATATTTACGATCTCGCAAAATTGTGTAGTGACACTGTCTACGAGGCATACCACTTTACCATCCGCAGAACCATTATGCATGCTATATGTGGGATCCATATTCTTTCATAGTACAAAAAGAAGAGTGAGCAATGATTAAATAACATACTTAACTGTATTATTTAAACATAACTTAAACACTCGTAATGTACATAGTATGAAGAAACATCATAATACGACTGGTACATAATATAAAACAAGATAGTTGACTAATTAGTGGGAAAACAACCATCACCAGAGAAGTCAAAGTTAAAGTCTGGTTTAACAAATAAATCATCAGTGTTAAAAGGATTAGAGTGTTCTGGCTCATACTGATTGACAAAGTTTGGAGTAGAGACTTCTAGCTCATACTGATTTATAAAGTTTGTTTCAACTTGCTTTCCTTTGTTGCTTGGTACTTATCAACCAAGTGCCGGCTATACGACAGGTAAACAACCAGTGTCCTTCCATACCACATCGATGACAAGTGTTTCATAGGTTTTGCGGTTTTTAGACTCAGCATCATCCCACTTTTGGTGGTAGGGGGTACTTTTGGACCCTTTGTGGTTGGGTTAGTTGTGATGAGGACCACCACTCCTGTGGTCATTGTATCGGCTATTTCTGAGACCTTTGCCTTTTTTAGGACCATTCCATTTCTTATAATGTGAAGAGGCTGCATGTTCTTCAAGCACATGTGTAGAGCCAGGTAATGTGAAGAGGCATTACCTTCAAGCACAGGTGCAGAGCCAGGTAGCCCTTTGGCAGCATTGCCCATCAGGAGCTGTCTATTTATCTCAGCTTGACAGATAATATCATTCAACTCCGAGTATTTTTAGACTCGTAGTTCCCGATACTGTTCATGCAAAACATATAGGTAGGATGAAATATAGAGAGTGTTTTCTCTATCAATTCTTCTTCAAAAACCAGATGCCCACATAACTTCAGGGTGGACGTTATCTTTGACAACTTCGAGTTATATTCAGCCACTGATTTGAAGTCTTGAAACCTCAAATGTGACCATCCGAACCAAGCTTTAGGGAGCGAACTGGTTCTAAGATGGTCAAACCTGTCTTTTAGGTTCTGCCGTATGATATTCGGGTCCTTGACAATTATATACTCTGTTTTTAACTCCTTTGGCAGCATTCCCCATTAGGAGTTGTCTACTTATCTCAACTTGACAGATAATATCATTCAACTCCGAGTATTTTTGGACTCGTAGTTTCCGATACTGTTCATGTAAAACATATAGGTAGAATAAAATGTAGAGAATGTTTTCTCTTTAATTTCTTCCTCAGAAACCAGATGCCCACATAACTTCAGGGTGGACGTTATCTTTGACAACTTCAAGTTATATTCAACCATTGTCTTGAAACCTCAAATGTGACCATTCGAACCAAGCTCTAAGGAGCGAAATGGTTCTAAGAAGGTCAAACCTATCTTTCAGGTTTTGCCGTATGATATTCGGGTCCTTGAAAGTTATATACTCTGTTTTTAACTCCTCATGGATACGATGCCGAAGAAAAATCAGTGTTTTCGCACGGTCCTGCTGAGACAACTGATTTTCTTGTTTAATGGAGTCTTCCAAACCCATAGAGGCCACGTGAAGTTCAATATCCACCACCCATGATAAGTAATTAGCACCAGAGATGTCAAGAACAAAAAACTCCAATTTAGTGATATTGGACATGATTACAAAGTAGAGAAGAAATTTTTTTACCAATACTTACACTGACAACGCTTGTAGTGTAATTGTAGTAGTTGTTGGTTACGTTCCAAATATCTCCTGTAAAGTGACACAGAATATATACGGTGGAGCAACGTCGTGCTGATAACGTTTAATAAACCAAAGCTTCATAATATGTTATGTAAGCTAAATCAACATACTTAGACATGAGTAGAGAGATATGAATATATTTGTTGATACAAGATATACATGATGTATATAATCATGGTAGTAATAGAGAAAAAAATGAATATATGGACGGAAAAATTCATATTATAACTTCTCACTTCATCTGTATCATACATACAAAAGCATGAGTATATATATATATATATGTTGTTACCATGTTGATGCCTCATAGATTAAAGTCTCGTCAAATTACCTTTTTGACACATAACATTCTGATGAATCAATCTGATATTAATGATTCACCACTTTGATTTTTGATTAAGTATGGGCTTGTGTCATGTGTTTGGATAGTGGGTTTGATCATCCACAACACCATCTATAACACTCCTCCATGGATGAATAATGTCCACCATGTCAAGATCATTGCTTCGTTAAAACATTGTTAGGAAAATGCAATTCAAGCAGAATTAGATTCACTTGCTAAACGAAATGTGTTTGGACCTGCAGTCCTAACCCCCAAAAATGTAAACCCTGTAGGTTACAAATGAGTATTTGCAAGAAAATATAACGAGAAAAACGAGATTGTGAGATATAAAGCTCGTCTTGCTCGCAGAAACCTAGGATTGATTACGAAAAGATATTATCCTGTGATGGATGCAATATAACACTCCTCCATGGATGAATAATGCCCACCATGTCAAGATCATTGCTTCGTTAAAACCTTGTCCAAAAAATGCAATTCAAGCAGAATTAGATTCACTTGCTAAACGAAATGTGTTTGGACCTGCAGTCCTAACCCCCAAAAATGTAAACCCTGTAGGTTACAAATGAGTATTTGCAAGAAAATACAACGAGAAAAACGAGATTGTGAGATATAAAGCTCGTCTTGCTCGCAGAAACCTAGTATTGATTACGAAAAGATATTATCCTGTGATGGATACAATTACATTCAGATTTTTAATAAGTCTGACAATCTCTGAAAGACTCAACATGCATCTCATGGACGTGGTTACTGAATGTTAGATACTGATATCTATATGAAAACTTCTGAAGGACTAAAATTGCCTGAAGCAAAACCACGTAATATATACTCTATCAAGCTCAAGAGATCACTATACAGATTAAAACAATCCGAGCATATGTGGTATAATCGCCTTAATGATTACCTTTTAAAAGAAAGGTACACAAACAATCCCATTTGCCTATGTATATTCATTAAAAGGGCAATTTATGGATTTGCCATCATTGCTTGCGGTTTATGTCGATGACATAAATATAATTAGGACTCCTGAAGAGATTATCAAAGCTGCAAGCTACTTAAGGAATGAATTCGAGATGAAAGATCTCGAAAAAACAAAGTATAGTCTCGGCCTGCAGATCGAGCATACAACACATGGAATATTTGTCCATCAGTCAACGTATACTGAAAAAGTTTTAAAAGGTTTTAACATGGACAAATGTCGCCCTATACGCACTCCTATAGTCGTAAGATCACTTAATGTGAAATTAGACCCATTTCGTCCTAAACAGGATGATAAAACTTTACTTAGTCCTGAAGTACCATACTTGAGTGTTGTGGGTGCTCTTTTATATTTAGCTCAATGTATTAGACATTTCATTTGCAGTGAATTTGTTAGCCATGTTTAGTTCAACTCCAACCAGAAGGCATTGGACTGGTCTTAAGGAAATTATGTGTTACCTCAGAGAAACGATTGATATGGGTTTATATTATTCTAGAGAGCCACCCCAGGGTTCCCAATTGATTGGGTATGCAGATGCAGGATACAATTCCGACCCACACAAAACTCGATCGCAAACCGGGTATGTATTTATATATGGTGGTACAACCATCTCTTGGCAATCTTCTAAGCAGATGTTGGTAACCACATCTTCTAATAACTCAAAGATACTTGCACTCCATGAAGCAACTCGAGAATGTGTATGGTTGCGATCCATGATACATCATATTCAAGCAACTTGCGGTCTCCCCTCTGTTACAAAAACACCAACAGTGATCTATGAAGACAATGCTGCATGTATTGCTCAACTCAAGGAATGATTCATTAAGGGTGATAGAACCAAACACATCTCTCCAAAACTCTTCTTTTCTCATGAACTCCAGAAGAGTAACGAGATCGATATCTACAAGATATAGTCCGATGAGAATCTAGCTGATTTGTTTACTAAGTTACTGGCCCAACCAACATTTGAAACACTGGTATATGGTATCGGGATGCCACAAAAGTCAAACTTAATATGATCTTCAACAGGGGGAGTATCCGTCAGGGGGAGTCATCAGGACATTAAACGCACTGTACTCTTTTCCTTAGCTATGGTTTTTTCCACTGGGTTTTCCTGGCAAGGTTTTAACGAGGCAGTATATAGGGCGTCCAACATCAAACAAGAAATTAACAATTGTACTCTTTCCTTCGCTATGGTTTTTTCTCATTGGGTTTTCATGGCAAGGTTTTAATAAGGCAATGATCTTGAAATGGTGGACATTGTACATCCAAGGAGGAGTGGTATAAATGGTAGTGTGGATGTTCAAGCCCACTATCCAAGCACATGGTCCAAACCCATACTTAATCTAAGTGGTGAATCATTAATAACAGATTGTTTCATCAGCATGCTATGTGTCAAAAGGGTAATTTGACGTGGTTTTAATCTACGAGACATCAACATGGTAACAACATGTATATATATACTCATGCTTTTGTATGTATGATACTGATGAAGTGAGAAGTTATAATATGAATCTTTCCATCCATATATTCATTTCTTTCTCTATTACTACCATCATTATATACATCATATATATCTTGTATCAACAGATATATTCATATCTTTCTACTCATATCTAAGTATGTAAATTTAGCTTACATATCATATTATGTAGTTTTGGTTTATTAAACAAACAAAACAAAATATGAAGCTTTAACCCCATAATAATTAGAGATATTGTTTCACCGAGAAGAAAGATGATTTTAGCTTAAAGATAAAAGATGCATGCAACCTCAGGTTTCATCCCAATTAAGTATCATGCTAGAAGGATTTTTTAAGCCTATGGTTATCATTTATCAGTGTAGTGTTGTTTATAATTCTGAAAGTACTGGAAGCTTGTAAATTAGGAATCCGAATCTTTCATCTTAAGTTATCCCAATTTTGGTTTTTATATTTAGGGTATGTTTAATAAAGTTTTGCCACTTCAGTTGCCAAAACAGTGTTATCAGACCATTTGCCACTTTGCGAAAGTAATTTGTCTTCAGTTTGCATTTTGCCATTGTTTGATTAATGTTTTGCAAAAGGTGGTAAAACACTTTTGCCGAAATATTTTCGTATGATAACTGTTTTGGCAAATTTGTTTTACCGGTTTAACGCCGTTCGATAACAAGAGTATATACTGGCAAATCCAGTATCTAAAAAGCACATTACCCACATCATGTCCATTAAAGAGCCCATGAACCATTTTTGCAAATCTGAAACTTTATCAAACACACCCTAAAAAGAGAAATTGCGGAGACTTTACCTTTTTGAGAAAACGATGGTGAAGATGAATGGAGGTAGCTCGAACCAGTGGAGGACAGAAATCATGCAAAGGTGTTGTTGGTGGTGTGTTGTTTGT
>JABWDY010007089.1:0-10850 GCA_013358455.1 Thalictrum thalictroides | reverse complement strand
CGATAGATATAGATCGCAAAATTCTCGCGGGCGGCTTTGAAGAATCCATCGAAGTTTCTACAATTATCAATTTGTAATCTAAAAATCAGTTTTATGAATAGCTGGATCTGAATTGGCGAGATTACAACCATCAATTTGATGTTCGAATCGTAATATATAAATCCCTAATTTTAAGGTAATTTTTATATTTTGTTTGTTGAATGTTTGGTAAACCGCAAATTAGGGTTTATATGTTTATAAGATTGAAGGTTAAAGATGGGTTATGAATCGATCTAGGGTTTAATTAATTGGATTTTGTTTGTTTGAAATAAAAAGGTAAAGAAGAAAAAAAAAATAGTTTTGGGGAAAGAAAAGATTACGGCTGTATTGATGGTTTTCGTTTGGGAAGGTGTTTGGATCGAAGAAATTAATAAAATTGGCGAAGATGCAAGAAGGCTATGCATGGGCGGTGGAAAGGTAGTGAAGAGACAAGAAGAAAGAAAAGACGGCATATGTTGCCAGTCCCTGCGCTCGGTAGTACGACGACTGTAGTTGGTTCTGATTCTACTGCTTCTGTTACATCTGATTCTTTTCTGAAGGTATTAACTTTTATAACTTTTCGTTAATTTGATTTAAAAGGATGCTTACATATTTATTGGTTTCTATGTTGAATTTGATTGTTTGGGGGTTTTATGGAAATGAAATTGAAAGGTTTTTGGGGATTATGGATTATTGGGTTTTTAATGGATTGGGAGTTTGATATATTTTGTCATTGTTTATGGGAATTTGTTCATTTAGTTGAGTCATAGGAAAGGTGAGAGCTTGGTGGAACATAGTTTGCTGATTTAATTTTGGGGGTAATTCTTCTGTTTGTTATGGAAAATAAACATTTGGTGGTTTTCATTTCTTTTGGGGTTATAAAGGCTCACATGAATGGAAATTTATGTAAAGGAGGATTACAGGTATCAAAATGAAATGGTCTTATAGATTAATAATGATCAGTTTTCTAGCTGAAGTTGGGTCAGTTGAGTTGAGATAATGGGATTTTGATTTAGGTGGAGTCTGAATTTGTGAAAGGGATGATCTTCATTGTAAAGAGTAAAGTACTTTTCTGGGGCGATTTTTTGTGTACGATGGGAGTGTGTTTTGCAAAATAGACATTTATAGTAAAAAGTTTGTGGTTTTGTTTTTTATTTTTTTATTAGAGTTTGTTTTCTTGCTTGTTCTTGTTTTTTGCATTTATTTCCATCTTAGATTCTTGAGGACTGGTTGCTTCTTTGTATTTCAGTTTCATTGTGAATGCAAATTCTATATGCCAATCCCAGTTCCTATTAGAATGATTCAATTATATTACAATAAACTGTAAAGATGTATACTCAGCTTGTTGGTGTAACGGAATACTGGTATGGGATGTAATTTTAACCTTTTCTGTTTGTAGCTCACCTTTCTATAAGGAGTGGCAGTTAATTTAATTTAATTTTAATAGTCATTGCTATCTGTTCTCAGATGATGCCTTTACCTGCACAATGGTATTATGGAATATGTCTTCATGTTGAACTGGTTTCCGATAATAATGAAAATCAGTAATCATTTGATACTATTTTCAAAATGATAAATTTTTAGCATGTATTCCCAGTTATTCCCATTAGACCTTGTCAGAAGGATGGAGAGTTTAGAATGACGAGTTTGGTGATTCATCGGGTTTTGTTATGACCAGTGGTGTGCGTTTTGGTAACTTTGTCGTTGCAGATTGTTGGATGAGTTTATCTCATACTCTTGCAGCCATGCTCTTTCATAAAACTATAAAGTTCAAGGTAAATGATACTTTACATTTGCGGGAGTCCTAGGACATAAAAGTATTTGGTTCTATTCAAAGAGAATACGTAATATCAGCTAGTAAGATATAAGAATGCGACACTCACATTTCCTATGTTCGTACCCATCACTTCGAGTCTCTCATACTTCTTTTTCGTCTTAACTGTTAAGTTTTAACCATTCTGGTCTTTCTCTCCCTCACCTTAAGACCTAGACACCTGTCTCTATTATTTGTCCGTATAGGACATGGTCTCTCTGCGATCTGTGACTTCACCATTAAAAACATGACATGTGTAATTTCTTCCAAGGTTTAAATAATTTTCATTATATAAACTTTGATGATGGTAATTCCCAAGTCGTAGTATCTGTATTGTATAAGATTCTTCTATATCCACTTTATGAAATTTTGAACAATGCCTTGATGAGTTAATATCTGAAGTAAATTGTTATACCCATATCAATTTCTTTGGTTGTTCATTTTGTACTTTTTATTGTAGATGGAAAATATAATGAGATTGTTGTTTAATAGGAAATTATAGAATCTTAATGAATTACTGGAACCTAGGTTGTGCCATCTCCCAAAAGTATGTTCTAGGCTCATCCCCTGCACTTTGCGCCCAGGGGCGCCAGGGCTGCATTTAGTGTTGCCTAGGTTCAGCTCAAATGCCTACCATTGTGTAGACTGGAATGTTAGTTTATATTGGGTGATAATAAAGGTCAATAAGTTGCGTGCCAAGACATAAAAGCCAATGATGTATAGGCTTATGTGATTAATTAATTGAGCTTTCGGTTGATGGGTATTGACTAGGTCTGTCTATTGCCCCTAGTTTAGCTTTCGGTTGATGGGAACTGATGTGTTCATGATGCTCTTCATCCATGTGTAACTACGTGTAGTTTTTGTTTTGTTTTATTATGTATTGCTAAAGTTCCTTTTTCTTAGGATGGGCGCAAGGTCAGTGTTGGTGACTGTGCACTTTTCAAGCCCCTCCAGGATACATCTCCACCTTTCATTGGAATAATCCGCAGTTTGACTCTAGATAAAGAAAAATATTTAAAATTAGGTGTGAATTGGCTATATCGACCTGCTGACGTAAAACTTTCCAAAGGGATATTGTTGGAATCTGCTCCAAACGAAATTTTCTATTCGTTTCACAAGGATGAGATACCGGCTGCGTCGCTTCTCCATCCCTGTAAAGTTGCATTTCTTCGTAAAGGCGTTGAACTTCCTTCAGGTATCTCCTCATTTGTATGCAGGCGAGTGTATGACACTTCAAACAAGCGTTTATGGTGGCTAACTGATCAAGATTATATAAATGTGAGTGTTATTATATGTATACGTTGTGAATTTATATAGTTTGATTATACCATTCTTTTTTTCATATATATATTTTTTTCATATAGGAACGGCAAGAAGAAGTAGATCAGCTACTAGATAAAACTCGAGTAGAAATGCATGCAACAACACAGTCAGGAGGACGTTCTCCAAAGCCAGTGAATGGTCCCACATCAACACCACAGTTAAAGCCTAGTTCAGATGGTGTTCAACATAGCACCACCTCATTTTCTTCTCAAGTTAAGGCAAGGAAACGGGACCGGAGTGATCCAGCCTCTGAGATCATAAAAAAGGAACGATCTGTGAAGATAGATGATGGAAATGCTGGTCTATTTAAATCTGAGAGCACATTGAAATCTGAAATTGCCAAAATAACTGACAAAGGAGCGCTAGTGGATTTGGAAGGGGTTGAGAAGATAGTGCAACTCATGCAGCCAGACAGAGCTGACAAGAAAATAGGCTTGTCTGGCCGGATGATCCTTGCTGATGTTATAACAGTTACAGATAAGTATGAATGCTTAGGGAAGTTTGTACAGCTAAAGGGTTTGTCTGTATTGGATGACTGGCTCCAGGAGGTGCATAAAGGGAAGACTGGTGATGGGAATATTGCCAAGGAGAGTGATAAAGTGGTTGAGGATTTCCTTTTTGCCTTACTTCGTGCACTTGATAAGTTACCTGTTGACCTTCATGCTCTACAGACTTGTAATGTTGGCAAGTCTGTGAATCATTTGCGCAGTCATAAAAACGTAGAAATCCAGAAGAAAGCTAGAGGTCTGGTTGATACATGGAAGAAACGTGTTGAAGCAGAAATGAATATGAATGATGCAAAGTCTGGTCCCAATCAGACTGTTTCATGGCCAAACAAAACAGGGTTTTCCGAAGTTCCTCATGGTGGAAGCCGACGTGCAGGAGGATCTTCTGAGATTCCTTCGAAAAACTCTGGCACACAGCTATCTGAGTCTAAATCTCCCCCTGTGAAGGTTGGCCATGGAGATTTCTCTTCCAAGATGGCGTCATCTCCTGGGTTAGGTAAGTCATCGCCAGTAGCTATTCCAAAGGATTCACCTTGCAAAATGCCTGTGGGTTGTAGTGCTTCAGATGTGCCCTTGTCAACAATTAGGGAGGAGAAGAGCAGCAGCTCTAGTCAATCTCAGAACAATAGTCAGTCGTGTTCAAGTGATCATGCCAAACCGTTGGGTTCTTCGTGGAAGGAAGATGCAAGAAGCTCAACTGCTGGATCTTTAAATGCGAGTAAAACGTCTAATAGTGCTGCTCGCCACCGTAAATCAAGCAATGGTGCAGTTGGGTCAGCTGTATCTGGAGTTTCTACGGAGAGGAAAACCACATTTGATAAAGTTCCGCTGGTCGGATCGGGTGAAAGAACAGTTGATGTGTCCACTTTGGATAATGGAAGTAATCAAAGGCTTATCGTTAGACTTCCCAATCTAGGCCGCAGTCCTGCACGAAGTTCCAATGGAGGGTCTCTTGATGATCCCTCGACTATTGCCAGCCGAGTATCATCTCCAAGATTTCCTGAGAAGCATGATCATTTTGATCGGAGAGTTAAGGCAAAAAGCGACTCGTATCGAACTAATACGGTTGCTGGTGTTAATAAAGATTCACAGCATAGGAGTGATGTGAAAGACGAATTGGCTGATGAAGGTGATGAGTCACCTGATGGTTTTCTTTATGAAGAACATGACAGAACCAGTGATGAGGCTGGGAAAGTGTTGGAAGCTTTGAAAGGTACGTGCTCGTCACCAGGAGTTTACAAGGGGAGTTACGCGAATGATCAAAAGCCAGGTAAATCACACGAAGCTTCATTCAGATCCATAAATGTTTTGATTGAAAGTTGTGTCAAGTCTGAAGCTCTTCCATCTATGCCCATTGGGGATGATCGTGGGATGAATTTGCTTGCTAGTGTAGCTGCTGGAGAAATGTCCAAATCTGAACAGATTTCACCACTTGGTTCTCCTGGAAGGAGCTCGTCTGTACTGGAGGATTTGAACCCAGTAAATGATGCAAAAAGGTTATGTACTGAAGATGTTGCAGTTCAAAGCCAAGTCCAACCTGATCACAGTGCCGATGGTGACTCCAGTAAGCAGGTCCATGTAATTAGCCCTTTCCAGGTTAAAGGTGCAGAACCGCATGGTGCACTTGTTTCTTTGTCTAGTAATTTAGAAGACGGCGGAAAAGCATCTTTTGTGGACCAGAAGCCTGCAAAAGAGCACAATGAACATTTTGTAGTCGTTGAGAGACCTGATAAGGTAGCATCCATGTCCGTAGTTATGTTTTCTGCAGATAAGAGAGAAGAAGGTGCAGGCATTGAAGGAGCTGATAGCCAGAATACACATGTTTCTTCCAGAAATGGTGATGGCATCCAAGATCTGGGGCCACTGCCAGAGAGTTCCTTCAATATGAAAATCAACAACGCAGATGAAAAAATAGCAGAGAATAGTATCAGCACCACCGCTTCTGATTTAGCTTGCAGGTCTGTAGGCGATGCATGCGATATTGGGAATGCAACTACTAGTGTAAAGGCCGAGAAGGAAGCTGTAGGAGAAACACCATCATGTGAACCTTCAGAAACTGGTGTTGAGAACAAGAATCTTGTGCATAAAAGATTAGGTGATGGCATGCTAACAGAGCATAAGTTATCTTCAGCGTTGAAGGGCGATGTCAAAGGGAGTACTGAAGTTGCTGAACTTTCTGGTGGTTATGTTGCTGATACAAAGAATGTGAATGCGCGAATAGATTGTGTGGATGCGAAGACAAACATCAAGCAAAATGAGAGTCAGAAAGCAGATTTGGCTAGTTCGGCGCTTAAGAATGTAGACAATAATACTGCAGTTGGTGTGGGTTCTTCTGTTTTGGATCATGATAATGGTGTTGACAGCATCTCAGAAAGGAAAGACCTTATTGAGGGCCCATCTCTTGATAAAGACTCTCCCAGAAGTCCTGCTCAAGAAGATCCAAAATGTGTTAAGCCTGGTATTGAAGTCAGTCAGTTGGAGGAATGTGTTTCTACCACAGAAGCTTCTTCTTCATCTGTTGCAGCACGACCAGACATGGGTGCAAAGCTGGACTTTGATTTGAATGAAGGGTTTCCTGTAGATGAGGGTGACCCAGTTATGTCAGTGGCAGTTGGGTGTTCGTCTGTTCTTGATGTGCACGGTTCTTTGTCTTCTCTATCTCCTATGTCTAATGGCCTGCCTTTGGTACCTGTGGCTGCTGCTGCAAGAGGGCCTTTTGTTCCTCCGGAAAACTTACTGAGAAATACAGGGGGCTGGAAAGGATCAGCTGCGACTAGTGCATTTCGTCCTGCAGAACCTAGAAAGATTCTTGAAATGCCATTAACTACATCCGATATCCCTCCTGATGGTGGTTGCAACAAACAGGGACGCCCTCCATTGGATATTGATCTTAATGAGCCAGATGATAGAAGTCAAGACGACACATTATTGCCTGGTCAGGGGTTGGGTTTAGTCCCCGAGGTCCTGAATGTCCATGACTATAGACGCAATGAGGGGCTTGTTTCTTCTCATGCACCTATTCGTAGTTTTGGTGGATTGGATTTGGATTTGAATCGGGTTGATGATGATACTGAGATTGGACAGAGCTCAACAGGAACAAGCACTGCTCGTAGATTTGAAGTCTTGTCAGTTAGGCAACCATCGTCTAGTGGGTATTCTAATGGTGAGGTAAATGTGCTTAGGAACTTTGATTTAAACAATGGACCTGGGTTTGATGAAGCAGGAATTGAGCAACCTCCAGCCAGGCAGTATACTAAAAGTAGCATGCCATTCCTCCCGTCTGTTTCTGGGATCAGAATGAATGGTGCAGAATATGGGAGCCTCTCATCTTGGTTTCCCCCTGGAAACTCCTATCCGGCTGTTGCCATCCCATCAATCTTGCCTGATAGAGGGGAGCAGGCTTACCCGGTTGTTTCAACTGCTGGAGGACAAAGGATCTTAGGTCCACCAACTGGTGGGATCACCTTTGGCCCTGATGGCTATCGGGGGCCAGTGCTTTCTTCTTCTCCTGCTGTAGCTTTTCCTCCCGGCACTCCATTTTCATATCCTGGTTTCCCTTTTGGTACAAATTTCCCTCTTCCATCAACAAGCTTTTCAAGTGGATCTGCAATGTACTTGGATTCTTCTTCTACTGCGGGCCTTTGCTTCCCTGCAGTTCCTTCCCAGCTAGTGGGAGCTGCTGCTGCCAGTGCAGTATCTTCCCATTACCCAAGGCCTTATGTGATAAGCCTACCAGATGGTAGCACTAATGGTATGGCTGAAAACAGTAGAAGATGGGTAAGGCAGGGTTTAGACCTTAATGCAGGCCCAGCAGGTACAGATATAGAAGGGAGGGATGAGAGGTTACCTTCAGCATCAAGACAGTTCTCTGGTGCTAGTTCCCAGACCCTTGCGGAGGAGCAAATGAGGATGTTCCAAGCTGCAGGTGCTGGATTGAAGAGAAAAGAACCTGAAGGAGGGTGGGATACAGAAAGATTTAGCTACAAGCAACCCTCATGGCAATGAGGCTTTGGAGGTAGAATTGGCAATCGATTATTGCTTGGTAAGCTAATCTCATTGTTCAGATTATTATTATTGTAAATTTTTTAGTAGTACCTGTTGTAAAAAGGAAAGGGTGGGTTGGCTATCTAGCCTTGAAACAAAATACCATTTTAAAAAATTCAAATTTTGAATTCGAGCAAAAATATTATATTTTTTTATCGAAGTATAATCGTTAGCAAAAGTTTGTTGATTTGCTAATTTTTTTTTGTTCTTCTGTATAAATCAAGCCATTATTTTACTTATTTGCTAATTTTCAGTGCACAGTTTCTAACACTGAACAATTGAGACCATCTTCTGGGATTCCCTCCGTCCCCACCTTTAATAGTCTGAGAAACCCCTGCATAGTAGGAACAATAAGTGTATGGGAATTTATAATTGGTTTGTTGGGTTGGATATTCGGCCTTTGATGACTTTGTATAACAACTCTACTGATCTTTGTTGAATGTGCATAATAGTATAAAACGATATTTTTCTCAAGTTGCATAATTTCTTCTGTTGTGTGTGTTTTTCTGTCTTTAATATTAAGGGGCTGTGTAGACCTATTCCCTTTGTCTGCAATTTCATGTGTATGGATTTAAGTTATTAAGGAAACTCCCTTATGGTTTCAACCTCTTCTTGTCTTCTTTCTCAGCCCTTTCTGGATTGACACTGCATGCTTCGGGGGGGCATATTTCTGATTGTTGAGGATACGGAGGATGAATGGTAAGTGAGGTCTTTGTCTATGTGCGCTCCGACCAACAACTCTTGCCCTCATCCGTTCTGCCAGGTGTAAGCCAAGGAATAGGTTGGGTTCTGGAAGCCCTTAGCTCCTCGGATATTTTCTGAGCGGATGGCTGGATCAGTTTCCCTTTGTAGATATTTAACTGTTGAAAAAAGCTTGTGTGGTATGTCGCCTGAACAGTTTTGAAATGAAGTCTCATACTGGTCTCCGGTGCGTCAACTATTCCTGTTGGCCCACAACCTCACTCCATTGCCTGCTCCATCCCATCTCTATGCTATGGGTTGGGTGCGTAAACTACTGGTGTAGAAGTCCGTTTATATCTCTGTTTTTAAATTATCTTTTTCTTACATGCATAGATAGGATAGTTGCCTTGACCACCAAATTTTGGTAATTGAGCGCGCTTGACATTACATGGGATACTAAATATGGTCATTGAAAGTATTTTTATTTTTTTTTGTTTTTTGTTTTTCATTAGTTCATTTATTATAGCCTTGAAGCCTTCTGTGTAGTCTCTGTGACAAATACATGTGAGAACTTTTCAAATTGCAGTTTGCAGAACATTGTTAAAATGATAGGATGCCTTCTAAACATGATCTAGTGAAATATTTTCTGAAATAAGAAAGATTCGATGGTTAAATCAGAAATTTTTCGTATCACTGGCTTAAGAGAATGTGAACTCTATTATCTGGTAATTGCGCTCTGCTTGTTTGTAGAATAATTGACGTGTATATGGCAGAAATCAGCTTTCGAGAATATACAATGTTTATGCAGTCGGGGGCTCTGCTGGCTCTTTGGAATTTCGGGTGTTACACTTGTGTAATGACAATAGTGTTTTCTTTTACTGCCATATTGTATGCAGTTGTTAGGCCTACTTTTTGTACAGTGATTCATTGAGATATCATTTTGATTGTGCTGGACTGCTGGGTGTTGGGTCTAACTGAAGCATGTTACTGTAAATCTGGTGTTCTTTTGTGAATACCTAATAATCTTATATTAGTGCTTTGTTCCCTTTGAGCATGATTGGTCAAAAATAGCCTTCCACGGTTCCACCTGGGTTGATGGTTGTCAGATTGAGATATGGGCGATTTCGTAGGGCACAATTCCTTCAATTCTTTTATTTGTACTGTGTGCTACCATGAGTATAAAATGGTAATAGTTACTTTGTCAGTAGGGGTCTTAAGTGCCGAACTTTGAATTTGATATGAGGCGATGATCAGCTGATTTAATTCCTTGTCACTAACAAGTAACACTTGGTCTGTGTTGTTCACTTGTCCCTGACAATTCCTAGTTAGAACTGGGTGGGAAATTAGAGCGCAGCTTCATTTGTTTTTATGCCTCAGTGACAAGCTGGGGTGAATGCAACTCAAATTGCTCGAGAAAAAAGGAGAAGCTCAAAAGCTGTTAAACCAATTCACAAGATGGCATTGTTTTTGTTTATGTGGTCTGTCCATTCCGTTCTCCTCAAAGCTACGACCATATGGATTTTTTTTTATAAACCTTGTTACTATAGTAAGTATTCTCAATATGCTAACAGCCAGATCACAGTAGATATAAATGTCAAGATGCAATAAATTTGAGAGATTAAAAGTCTGGCAGAATCTCAGGCAATCACTCTCAACACGTCTATTTTTATATACTTGTTAATATCATTTTAATGAAATAATAATCATCTCCTTCCTTCTCTCTAGGTTGAAGATGAACCCTCCTGCCTTAAAACCTCTACACTGCAGAAAGAAAGAAAGATACATTTACAAAGAGAGATCAGCATTGCCTGTGCTATTGTGGTTACTTGGTTTAACAACCCTTTTCTTCATACTGTATCCAAAGAATTTTAAGTTCATTCTCAAACATGAAGTCCATGACCATGAGGAAAAAGTCACTACATATGGTAAGAACTTAAAACAACCTTTGTCTATAGTTTTTCCATGTAACTTGCTTGCTAACATTTTCTGTTTGTTTTGAATATTGATCAACAATGCTGCTTAAGATTATGATGAGGGGAGTTGTGATTTATTCAATGGCCAATGGATTCCTGATCTTAATGGATCACTTTATACAAATAAAAGTTGTTCAACCATGCCGATTTCAAAAAACTGTGGTAAGCATGGAAGAAAAGATGTAGATTACTTGAACTGGAGATGGAAACCATATGGATGTGATTTACAAAGATTTGATGCTAAGAACTTCTTACATATTGTTCGAGGGAAAACGCTCGCGTTCATAGGCGATTCTGTTGCTAGAAACCATATGGAATCACTACTTTGCCTCCTGTCTCAAGTAAGTGTTTAAAGTTTTTATTCTGTTAGTTGTAATTTGTTCAAAATTCAAAGTTGTGGTTAATTAGCAACTAAAACTGAGGTTTATGATCAAAATTTTTAGATTAATATGTAACTATGTAAGAAATATGTTATTACATTAATTTTAATAA
>JABWDY010007070.1:6670-19129 GCA_013358455.1 Thalictrum thalictroides | reverse complement strand
AAAATTTAGTTCAAGAAGAGAAAATGTGTGAAGAAGAGGAAAAAAGATAGGGTTTATATAGAATTTGCAAACATATAGCCGTTATTATAGCTGTTACTGGTTTGTTAGTGGCACACGACAATAGAAATGCCGTATGGTGATAAAAAATACGCACGACAATAAGAATGACATATGGGTTAAAAGGTTAAAAAGACGCACGACAAACGAAATGGTGTATGGTGATAAAAAATACGCACGGCAATACAAATACTGTATGGGTTAAAAAAATGCACGACAAACGAAATGCCGTATGGAATTAATAAGGCACGGCAGCCGTGTGGTGATGGCCCGGCACTAGAAATATCGTGTGCTTCATTTCAGAAGCCCACCTTGGTGCTCGCCTAGGTGAGATGGAAGTGATGGAATCCACCCTCCCACTGGGAAACCAAAATGTGTGTTTGGAGGTGGATTTCCTACTCCACCTAGTGAAATCCACCTCCCGTTCCATTGGGAATGCTCTTACTGAAAACTCTATAGACCCCCAGCATTCAAAGCCCTAAAAATGGCTTCGTTCCGCTCCTCTCTCCGCCATTGTCGTCTACTCACCACTACCACCACCGCAACAATCACAGATAGCATTACCTCTCCACTGACCCCATGTTCAATAAAAGCAAAACTTCTATCAGAACGCGAAGAACCAGACAATATTTTGGACAGAGACATTTCCCAACCGGCTTCTCGTTATGATCTAGACCTCACAGTCCAGCGTCTTGGTAAGTCTCGCCGATTTTCTGACATCGAAAAGCTTATTGAATCTCATATAAAAGACCCAAAAATTACTGAAGAAAACTATTTTTCTACTTTGATTCGATCTTATGGTATGGCGGGTATGGTCGGTCAGGCTTTTACTCTGTTCAATCAAATGGAAGATCATGGTACACCTAGATCATCTGTTTCTTTCAATGCTTTAATGTCTGTTTACAATATGTCAAAAAAATTTGATCAGGTACCCAAGCTGTTTGATGAAATTCCTCAGAAATATGGTTTTTCTCCTGATGAGGTTTCTTATGATATTTTGATTAAATCTCTTTGTGAGTTGAATTTGTATGAGAGGGCTTTTTCTGTTTTGAAAGAAATGGAAGAGAAAAATATTGAGATTACAATCGCTATTTATACTACAATTTTAAATTATCTATATAAGAAAGAAATGGTTGATGAAGCAGAGAAAGTTTGGAATGAAATAACCGAAAAGGGATGTGCCCCTGATGTTGATGCCTATAAAGTGCGAGTTATGAATGCCATTCGAGGAAAGCCTGAAGATGTGTTGAAACTGATTGATGAGATGAAGACCAAGGGTTTAAAACCTGACATTACCAGTTATAATTCTCTTATATCTTGTTACTGTAAGAATGATATGATGGAAGATGCTCAGAAGGTTTATCAAGAACTTGAAGGAAATGGGTGTGTTCCAAATACTGCAACTGTTCGGTTGTGTATAGTTCATCTATGTCGGAATGGGAAGTGTGAAGAGGCGTATGAGGTGTTTAAGGAGGGTATGAAGAACGATAGAATTCCATCGTATAAAGCATTGAAGGCTTTGGTTGATGGGTTGATGAAAATTTCTGAGAGAGAGAAGGTTAAGGAATTAATTACAGCATTGAGAGAGAGGTTTCCTGATAACTTTTATCGTGCTTGGAGTAAAGTTGAGGTGGAACTTGGTATGAGTAAAGAGGATAAAGAATCTTCTACCCAAAAGCCTTCTGCAATTGAGGTGGAAGCTGATTCGAGCAAGGGTGAGAAATCTTCAACTGAAAAGGCTTCTGCTGTTGAGGTGAAAGTTAAATTGAGTAAGTTGTTTGTCTAATTTTCCATCTATCAAACAAGTGCTACACTTTTTTTTTATAAAGGGTGGGGGGGGTCTGACATTCAGTCAGACATACCTGTTTGAGGGGGAGATCATCCTCCTTTCAGCGTAATCAGAGTTCCATGCCCACTTAGCTAAGTTGTGAGCAACAGAATTACAAGTTCTGGAACATAAATAAAAGTGACAGACCTTAACTGACAACAAAGACTCAAAATAAAACTACATAAGCTTCTGGTATTCCATGCTGGTTTCAAACAGGCCACAACATTAGCACAATCACCTTCTATGATCACATCCAGCAAATTTAGATCTAATGCAAGTCTGACAGGTAGCTCTGCAGCCATAAATTCTGCTTCTTCAGCCTCCTTTGCTCTCAACTTCATAGTGCTTCCAGCTATCAATTCTCCATCAGCATCTCTAGCTAAGACAGCAGCAGCTCCAAGTCTCCTATTGGCATAAAAACTGGCATCAAAATAGATTTTTATCCATCCTGGAGGGGGTCTGACCCACTCTTGCCATTCTATTGGGTAGGGATCCCACCATAGGACTAAATTGTGACCTCCCTGCAACAGCTTTAAGCCACAAGCTATGATCATATAATGCCATCTGTATAATAGTATCCCAAGTAACCTGTTTATTATCAAATCTCATAGCGTTCCTGGCATTCCATATGGGTAGCTTAATAGAAAAAGCTAGCATGGATAATTTTGTGTTGTTATCATCCTGTGTATCTAAGTTTTTAAAATCAGAAAACCAGTTATAAGATTGACAACAAGAGAAAGACATTCTGCAATCTGCAGTTTAAAGGAGAAATAAACCAGACTCTCTTAGGACCATGAACCCTCAATAAACCATGAACAACAAGTGCTACACTGCTACCACTACATGTCTGCATCCCAGGGTGGCAAATGCTATTATGCACAGGACAAGTGCACCCTCTTTCTTTTGTACTTAACCTTCGTCCCTTCAAAAGTATGGCTTGCTGTTGCTGAGTCTGAGTTGATTTTAGTATGTTTATGTTAATAAGCTTTAAATTACCTATATGTACATCAGCTGTGGACTTGTGTTATTTGCATTTGCCCAATTGCTACAAATTTAGGGCTGTTGTTTTTTTTCAAATTCAAGTCTTAAACTTTAAAGCATTTTGCTATTCACCAGTCACCACCACCCATAGTTCAAAATGTCGGTATCGAACAATGTATCGATCTCCAAAAAATGGATAGATCGAGATATATCGAAACATATCCACTCGGTGTATATTTGTTAAAATACGTATCAGTAAATATCGGATGTATCGAATATATCGAAATGTACCGAGGAATATTTCGAAGAATCTCAGAAATGTATCGGAAAATATCGAATATATCGAAATGTATCGACTGATTTATGCTGATACATTCAATCCGATAATATCGGTATTTATCGGTATCGTTTTTTTTAAAAAACTGATATATATCCCGATATATCGGGATAGATCGCGATTTTTAAAACTATGCCACCACCTTAACAATTGAACTAATAGATCTTTCTAGACTGTTATTAATTTCCCTCAAAGTCAGGACTCAGGACTCGGGAGTTATTCACACGGTGGTGAATAGGAAAAGGTTTGGCTGTTAATAGTAAAAGGCACCAGTTTCTGGTAGAAATCGCCTATATGCTACTAGCGAGTAGCGACACCCTTGAAGTATTTTAGTTTTGCTATTCACCACCAAACTACAAAGTCCAAATCACCTATTTGCCGCTTGGTTTAATTTGCCGTTGCCGATAATTAAGTGGCACGCAATACTCGTCACTCTTGATCTCTTCCTTCTCTAAAAGGCCATTTTCTTCACGGGAAAACCCCAAAACCTTGCCACCCTAAAACCCTTAAGGATGTATGCTCTTCGCTCATCCATCATTCGCAACCATTGTCGTTTGTTCACTACCCCCGCCATCTCTTCTCCATTCGCCATTTCTGAGGCAAAACCTCATCTTGAATCTGAACCCGAAACTGAAAATGAACACTACACCGATACTTCTACCCCACCGGATTCTCGTTACAAGCTAGAACTTATTGTCAAGCGTCTCGTTGAGTCTCGCAGGCTCTCAGAAATTGAAACCCTAATTAAATATCATAAAGAAAACCCCAAAATAATTGAAGAACGCTATTTATCCTCTTTAATTAGGTCTTACGGAATTGCTAGTATGTTCGATCAAGCTGTTCGTCTTTTCAACCAAATGGAACAACTTGGTACACCTAGATCCTCTTATTCTTTCAATGCTTTGTTGTGTTGTTTCATCCAGGCTAAGAAATTCGACCAGGTAGTCAAGTTGTTTGATGAAATGCCTACAAGATATGGTTTTTCACCTAACGAGGTTTCTTATTGTATTTTGGTTAAATCCCTTGTCGAGTTAAGTTTGCATGAAAGAGTTTTTATGGTTTTGAAAGAATTAGAAGAGAAAAATGTTGAGATTACTACTGCGTTTTATTCTACTGTTTTGGATGCTTTCTATAAGAAAGGAATGATTGTCGAAGCACAGAAACTTTGGAAAGAAATGGTCCAAAAAGGCTGTCCCCATGATGTTTCAGTATATAATGCGCGAGCTGCCCATCTCAAAGAGCCCGGAGAAGTATCCAAGTTGATGGATGAGATGAAGGTTGAGGGTGTAAAACCAGACATTGCCACTTACTATTATCTTTCTACCGTTTATTTCGAGAATGATATGGCCGAAGACGCTTATAAGGTTTATCAAGAAATTGAAAAAAATGGGTGTGTCCCCAATTCTGCAATTTTTAAGAATTTCATAACTTCTCTATCCAAGCTTGGGAAATTCGAATTGGCATTTGAGGTGTTTAAGGATAGTGTTAGTAGCAATTTGATTCCAGCTGCTTCTAAATTGAAGTATATGGTTAGAGGATTGGCTGAAAATTCTAAAAAAAAAGAGGCTAAGGAAGTGATTACAATATTGAGGGATAAGCTTGGGCCAGATAAGCTTAAACCTATTTGGAAAAAAATGGAGGTGGAATATGGTTTGAATTAAGATGGTGAATCTCCTGCACAAGATGCTTCTAATTCTGCTTAAGAGGATAGCTGGCTTATGATTATCATCAGTTATCATCATCAAGAAATCATAACTTGTAGTTGTGCTTATTATATATAAGCAACCAAATAAGTGCATTTCTAAGCAAAAGCTATTTTTGTTTAGTGTTTATGTCCATTTGTTTTATGCATTTCACGTTTCAACTCTTCATTTCCTCAGTTCAGTTTGGAATTTTATTGTCTCAATTTCCTATTAGCATTAAGCGAAATATTAGCTTAAAACCTGACTGATTTGAAAAGGTACTGAGTTGCACTCCAATCACATTCTGGTTTTTATTCCTGCAATATTCCAAGAATGAAAACCAAAAGCAAAACTTCAATGATATTCCAGAATTTGCCAGAAATGAACAGACATACTGAAGCATACAACCAAACATTTTAATGTTCCTTCTTCTATTTGTCGAAACTAACACCATTAACTACAGACAACATTAGACTTAACAAGACCAAATCAAAGACTTCTTTCTGCAACTACTTACGGTGATCCCTCTTTTCTCTTTTATACAGATTAAACGACCAGTTTTGTCCATCCCAGAACATTACAAGGTGGTGGGATTATGCTTGAACTGGAAAGAATTAATTTCCTGTAAAAAGTGCACTGGACAATAGATAAACGGCACCTAACAAATCAAACCTGCTCCATGACATAAAAATGGTGATCAGGCTTGAGGGTATTTACATCTTGCGATAGACGCGGTATAGGGAGGGGATTGCCAGTGTAATTTCAAATGGATATAGTCCCCAGTTTTGCCAACTGCACAGATTTTCAGTCACCACTAAAGGACATTCTTCATGGACTATGCAAGTTCCTCAAGTCTTCAACCACATCAGAGGAGCCATTAAAGGGCTGAACATCAGAGCGCCGAAGGACACTAGATTGTATTCTTTTAGAGTTGTTCGATTTTGAGTCCACGCGTCCATTTTTGGAAGAGAAGCAGTGACGAACACGAACACGGTGGATTCTTGTCCCTATGGAGCAAGTTCCTCGGATGCTCACCGCCAATATGACTTCCTTGTCTCTTGTATCCTCACACCACCAATTCTGTGGTACGCCATCAACAAACTCCTCTAAGGTATGGAAATCCTCATGACGCACTGAGACTTCCACAATTTGACCAGGTTTGATTATGCCAGCTCCTGGGGTGACCTGAAGAGCATTTATAAATTTTTTTAAAAAGGCCATCACAGAATGAGGAAATAATTTTCTTGATGAGGAAATTCAATACTATAAGACAATCATTTATGGCTTCAATATAACTTATTCAGGAACAGTTCATATTTAAAATGACAGTCTTGGATATGTTCAAAATCTTCTTAGCATAGAAAAAATTACCTCAAGCCAGCGGGGAAAGCCAAAGGAACCTCTTGGGCGATGGTCAGAAGCTTGACCATCTTCATTAACAGTTGTCTGGCCTTCACAGAAGATTCCAAACAGGACATTGTCATTCCCACATTTATTAGTGATTCGTAGAATGGACATATCCTGGTTTTGGAGGATTATGTTGTTTGTGCTAACAATAGTCTCTGGAATATAATGTAATTCTTCAAGCGAAGACCGAATTTTCTCATGAGAACTAATAATTTTTCCAAACTCTCGTCTCCTTATTGATTTATCTACCCGGGCAATATCAACACTGAATATGCAACGAACGGGCTTATGATCACTGTCAGTCACATCCATGCGTGCTTCATACCTAATTTAAAAGGAATTCAAAATCTAACAAATAAGAAGAAATGGAAAATAAGTAGACCACAAAAAAGACTAGTTGAGAAACTCACTGTAAAATTGAAGATACAACAGGGCAGTCTAAATTGCACTCAGACCACGAAGCAGAGCGATTATCACGATATAATATTCTGTCACACCAGGCAGGAATGCGCTTCTTCTCACCAGCATCATACCCTATGGGGAGGGGGAAAAGTCACATGTTACCTTACAAGGATTTTGGCAAAACCCTCAAAGTCGAAAGCCAATAAACAAGTCCTCATAGAGAAAGTTCTACACAATAGTTATTAGCCCATACACCCCAAAGCATCTTCATAAAAAGCATATAAACTTTAAATTATTGGATTCTAATAAATCAATTGTTTAAAAAAGGTACTCTAGATTCTAGAAGCTCGAAAAACTTCCTTCTAGGACATACCTGCTAAACCTGGTAGGTGCCGTTCAAATTTGTACGTGGGAGGAAACAATATTTGTCCTTCGCGCATCCCTTGGAAGACTTTCCCAGCTTTCATTTCTGCTCTGAGCTGATCCCTTTCCCATAGCCAATCAAAGCATCTTTGAGAAACAAAGTCTCTTGCTTCATCATACGAAATGCTATGAAGCCGATAATTGAAATCACCCATAAATACAACCATGTCTGCTTCAGATAACTCAGGTTTTCCATCTTCAGCATGAACCTGTGAATGCAAAATATTGACCTCTGTAGGTAAAATAACACATTCAAAACAAACAGATTTCTGTTTGCACCAAACAAAAAAGATACACATACATTTGCACCACGAATCATTTGAACGGCAGAAGAGACACCAGCTGCAACAGAAAGGACAAAGGGCAACCCAAAATAATGAACCAGCCAAAATATATATGCAGAGCAGGCAAGAGAGCAAGACAAAAACAGGTATCGCATCATACCGCTTGAAGAATTCAGTAGGTTAGATGGCCGGCTGAAGGCCATCGTGCGGAAAACATGATCAAAGTCGGCATTACGACGATTAACAGCTTCCAAATGTGCAGCAAAATGACAGTTTACAAAGCATATCATCCGGTCATACACTCTCATCCTCAAACCTACAGCTCCCTGCCCAAGTAACATATCGATTTACCAATCTTAACAATTTATGAATACACACATAACTTAGTATCCCTGATTAGAACAAAAAAAAATAAAAAATTCTAATGAATACTTTAGGTACAGAGGTGAAATGATGTTGATTATTGGCCTTTATTGAAGTCTGTTTGCCTTCCAAATCATAAGGAAATGCATACCTTGTTACCAATTGCTCGCCCAAAACCGCATGGAACTGCTGCAGCATCGACATCTCCTACATGTGGTTTAAGATTCTTTCTAACCCTGGAAAAAAAACAAAGTTTAACAATACAGAAGTGTGGCGTGAACAAAATAGAGGAAATTCATACGGCTTATTAAAAAATGGAAGAAAACTGCAGATTAATATCCACTAAGAACTTAAATATTACAGAATACAAAGGATAAACATTATTGAACACTTACCATACAGATATAAGTAATCCAGCTAGCTGCCTGGAACCTACACGTTCAAAAGTTGTTCCTTCATCTAAAGTTTTTCCTATTGTATCAAGCCACCACTGCCCAATAGCACTCCCCTCAAGTCCTACCTACATACATTTTTTAATTCAATTTCAATATCATGAAAACAAAACAGCAAAGGTAGGAGAAATTGTAAAGGCAAATAGGATGAATCCCTCGAGAGACTGTAGATGTTTAAGTGAAAGTTTGTTAATGCTGATTAATTCCCATCAACAGAATAATATTTAATTAGGAGCAGATCAAAATGACGACAAAAATTCAAATAAAAGGACTACAAACTTATACACAAAAGCTCGATACTTCTGACTCCTCTGCTTTGATTACCAATTATGCTTACCTAAACAAATTAATATTAAGTTTGAGAAAAATTATCAAATATTGTGACGATTATTCTGCCAATTCTAATATATAATCCCACAACTCATTCCCTTCATAACATACAAGCTTATGCTGAAATAGCTTAGGCATAAAAAAGAAGTCCAATAAAATTTCTTCACATTATTAGTTCAATGAAACGCTACGCAAGAACGGATGAAAAACTTACAGTTTCTTTAGCTGCTGACATTGCAAGAAAACCTGCACCCATTTCCACTTCTTGCAATCCAACAACAATAATGCCGACTTCCGATGCCACAGAACCCAGCCATGATATTAATGAGTCATGAGAAGCTCTACCTTGCCCGACATTCCAAGTTCCAGTTAATATTTTCAAATTCTCGAACACTGTGTAAAGCGACTCTTTGGCAGACAACTCTGATCTCAATATATTGTCGATAGGCCCAGGAGATGTAACGCTCCAGCCACGAATACCACCGTGAGTAGCCAAGGAAAAAACATAACCAGCGCCAACAGCCATTTTTATAATAGGGCTACTGTGAGCAACCCATCCTCCAAGCAAATTACCCTTGAGACCAATTACCTGAACAGTGCCACTGGCATAGCCTACCCATATGCGAGTTCCAAAAGTACAGAAACTTTGCACTGCAGATGAATGGTGTTGGAATTCTTGCAACCGTGTTCCATTTCCATCCCACTGCACTAGCATACCATTTGTACAACCAGTCCAAATCATTCCGTCTATCGTTAGAGCAAGAGCTTCCGTTCTCCGATGATCATCTCCAAATGCTCCCTTAGCTGCAACTCGACGGACAGCATCAGCTGCTCCCATCAGTGCATTACGTGAGCGTTGAAAGAAGCTGAAGGTACCTTGACTCTTCTCTTTCTTTGATGTAGAAACAAACTTTACCTTCATCTCGTCTTCCAGAGATGTGTCCGGTAGTGATGACATGTCAACCCGATTTTCAATCTGTCCCTCTACATTAAATACTTTCAAAAGTTCCCTTGTACGAGCATCCCTGGAAAATGGATTCAACATCAAGATTTTATTAGAATATTTCAGGATTAAGTTTTTGCTCAATTGCAGGAAATCTAGTCACCGAAACATCATATTCTCAAGTAGTGTGTTTCAAAGGAGGTAATCCTCATAGTAATACTCCCTCCGTCCCAATTTGTTAGTCCTGTTTCGAAAATCCAACTTTTTAAGAGATCATTTATTACACATAATAATGACTACATTTCCAAGCTTTACCCTTATTTAATGTTATTATCTTTATTCTAATAGTAGATTTAAGTAGTACTCTAATTTCAAGATAAGGGTATTCTAGGGAAAAAGTCAAATTGACTTAATTAATGAGTTTTCAAATAGAGAAAGTGGCAAACATTTTGGGACAGCCCAAAAGGAAAACAGGACTACCAATTTGGGACGGAGGGAGTATGTCTTACTTCTATACATTGTTCAAAATCTCACAACAAGTGGTTTGTCTCGTTTTTTTTTTTTAAAGAAACCCCGAAACAAACTATAATTATGTCACCAGCCTACGCGGTCACAAGGGATTACCTTGACACAGGTACGGCTAGTTTATCACAATTTTTCCATTTTATTGCGTTTTATCTCATATTTTTATAAAGCAAGATCTCGCCATTTGAAAGATTTTCCACTATGGTTTCATACTTCCCTGCAGATGCCTGTTTACCGCCCTTCTACACACTCTTGCAATGTCTTCAACTGAGGCTGGGAAATTTAGTTTCTAGATGTATGCCTGCTTAAAGTTTGGTTTTTGGAAACAAATTTCCATCAATAAATTAAAACCAAGCCTTAATAATACGCAAATAATGATTTAATAAAATTAACAACAATTATCAGTAATGCTGAACTGATCATCCCAGACAAAATTCTAATTTCCAAGGAAACTAGAGTTGGATCTATGCTTTCTTAGATCAACAAATTCACATTAGATAACTTCACAGGAAAAAAAAAAAACAAGGGAGCCATACCACAAGGCAAAGGATAGATGGCCCGCACTCCAAACCTTCCCTCTAGATTTGTCAGATAACATAAACTTTACATCTGAACCAGATATGCTACAGACACCATTATAAGTAACTTGGCTCTTAAGATCAATGTATGATCTTTCTACTGCAAGAGAAGCCATGTGTCTTTCCTCTACTGTTAGAGCAAGAGATTTTTCTATGGCTTCCCAGGGCCAAATCTTGACTACACCGCCCTCAGAACCTGACCATACATCACCTGGCACAATAAAACAAAATCAAGAATGGTTCAAATAACAGATATTTAATTAGACATATCATGCCAACTTTCCTAGAAGGTTTGTTTTCTAATACGACAGCAAAGACCTTAACCAATTACGTTATCTGGTGGAACAGGAGAGAGCAGTACATATTCAGAATTAGATATATTATCTTGTGCAAAGATGATCACACCTTAGACTACATTACTATAGTTTGCATACTAACCATCTTCGCTAAGTGCGTATAGTCAAAAGATGGGGTACAGTGCCCTTGTTTGTAGCTTCTGAAGCACAGTTTCCGTTTTTTGTTAGTTAACCACCATGATTAATTCTTCTTCCATACTTGGGGTCATACAGGTTTAAACATAAAAAACAGTAATACATAAAATAAGACAATTTAACAAGCAAATGACAAGTAAATTGCTCAATATACA
The DNA here is from genome assembly GCA_013358455.1 of Thalictrum thalictroides. Taxonomy (NCBI): domain Eukaryota; kingdom Viridiplantae; phylum Streptophyta; class Magnoliopsida; order Ranunculales; family Ranunculaceae; genus Thalictrum; species Thalictrum thalictroides. The sequence continues at coordinate 7,891 of JABWDY010007070.1, read as the reverse complement.
TTACCGTAAGAAGTCATAACCATTGACAAAACAGGTCCACGATGTGCATGCCAAGTAAAACCTTCTTTGAAAGGAGTATTATCATCTACAGACTGATCCATCCTCCATGACTTAATCCTCCCATCCTTGTGTCCACTCCAAATCAACCTATTACCAGCATCTACAATTAAACACAATGTAGGTGCGGTAGGAGCGGATTCATGAAAAGGAGCAGTGTCTTCGTCACCTCGTCTCATTCGAGTCCCAATCCCACAACCAGGTTGATAAGCATGTTCAAAATTCCAAAACCTGACTCCACATTCTTGGCCTGCCCATAATTGATTCTGGGTGGAAGCAATTGTTCTCAAAAACCAACCAACTTGAGTTTCTCTAAATGGATGTGGCCTTAATTCAAGACAAGGTGGTCTACCTGGATGAACAGCTGCTCTAATTGGTACTTTAAAAATTCCAGTACCACCACCAGCAGCAATAAACTCAGGTAAGGGTCCAGTATCACGATGAACATCTCCATCAGCATCTTCTTCTTTCTCATCAGGGACGGAAAGAGGAACAGAAAGAGGTTGAGGAGGAGAAAGTGGTCTAGGATCAACAAATTGATTAAGATATTCTTGTAATTCTTTACCTGTTGAACCTGAACGAGGAATTGAAGAGGAAGAAGTAGAAGAAACGGATTTATTATAAGGGAATAATTCGTCATCAGATGAATCGTAAAAAGAATCCATATTCTTGTTGGCAGTTTCGTCGAGACTGTGTTTTCGGAAATTGTTTCTTTTGGTGGTTGTGCAATTAGAAGAAGGTTGTTGTGATGAGTAAGAACGAGTTTTGCGATGAGGTGGAAGAGGTGGATGTTGTGAATTGGTTAGTGATTCTATTACATCTCCATCTTCGTCTTCAATTCGATTTTCCTCCATTATCAATCTTATGAATCAATTGTTTTGATTTGAGAAAATTCGAATTGAATTCAACGAGAGAGAAGAAGAGAGATTGATTAGTTTTCGATCGGATCGAGAAGGAGGGAAGAGAATGAGCTATGAATGAGGCGAGGTTTAATGACAACTAACGGATGGAATTTGTTGAGTTGTAAAAATGTGTTCGTTTTGTATCATTGTGTGTTACTAGTTACTACTCACAACTCTATATCATCAATCTAATCTAAAATGTCCCTCTCAACATTCTCCAGCTCTCCACATTCATTTTCGATTTTATCATATTTAATATTTA
>JABWDY010007039.1:0-11158 GCA_013358455.1 Thalictrum thalictroides | reverse complement strand
ATATATATAATGTGATGTGGGAGGGACACGGGATTGTTTTTGTTATAAACTTTTAATACATAATTTAAAAGTCCAAAGTACACTACAAGACTCTATGTTCGTTTTTGTGTTGATACACTGTATAATTAACGCATTGTATAATTAACGCATATGTTAATCCTGTTTTTATTACATCTGCAATCTGTTAGTAATGGTGTTCCAGGCGAAGGTATTAGCTTTACTTTTCTTCACTTATCTAATCCGTACCTAAAAGGCTTAAATACCTACATACATATGTGCTCGACGTTTAGATGCCTCAGAATCCACTCTTTTTGAATCTATGTATGTCATTCCTCTCTCTCAGAGCCCAGCCTTCACGTTCCTCTTAAATGGGTTAAAAGTTTATAACTTTTATTTTATACCAAGACCAAGCCAACACTATTGGTTTTATTCAATCGAAGTCAGTATTAAATTAATACTTTAACCTGAGTAAACTTTTTGAAATTCGATACATAATGTAGTAAAGTTTTAGTATGCAAAAGCTTAAGAGTTTGAACATTGATATGGTCAGCCTGAGGGCCAACGCATAACTTTTCCATAGAAAATTTGAATCTGTTATTTCCATATACCCTAGGAGGACACATGTGTCAGAGCTTCAGTGCTGATATATTGATGATTTTCTTGAAGATGGTTAGTAAGGTTTCCTTCTATGGCAAGTCTCAATCAATTTATCGTGAATGTATATTTTGAGAAGACCCATTGGGCCACTCAAATTACAGTTTTTGCAAACCTTGTTTTGTAGCCAACAAGTTGACCCCTCATAGGCATAAGGGAGGATTACACATAGCTTTCTGATCCTCTTATTGGAAATTTAGATGTTTTTGTGGCAAGGAAAGTGACTGCAGAATGTCTGACCAAAAACAAAATATAATTCTATCATTTCATGTTTTAGTATATATATCTGAGAATACCTTAATTATGTTAATATTGTCAGTTGCTGCTGTCTATATTTGTGACTTGTTTCCTATGGTTACCTTTTGAAACTCATTTGATTGATTTGAAGATCAGACATATCAAACAGGGCAAAAGTTTTGTTATCGAGATGGAGCAAACTATTTGTTAGAAGTCAAGCTTTGAAGAAACCATCTTCATATTTTTCTGCCACACAGAAAGGGAAAAATCTTAGGCAGAGGTACATCATATCATCACCTCCTATAATGGAATCTCATTTGGATTTATTTAAAGTAATCATATTTACTTTTATGAACAGTGAAGCGCTCTGCAATGATTGGCAGGCAAACCTTGATTTCCCTGTAAGTTCTTTATAGGAAGTTAGAAACACACAAGCAACAACATTTTTTCCCCTCTGAAGGATTTTTTTCTTATCATTTCTTTTTATCTTATCTCACAGGATGACATTTTATATCTTGCTTTAGACAGTTCAGAAAACTGCAGGTATATATCAATTTTTATTGCCATCTTTAAGGGCCTGGTTGTTGTGCTGTGTTAGTGGATTTTTCTTGTAGACATCCATTTTGACCTTCGTGGCGTCTTTTTTGGTTGGAGGGTGCGCAATTCACTTGAGACGAAAATAGGGACATACAACTGATATTGGGCACTGGCAAAAAACTTTTTCTTACCAATGGCAGAGTAGAAAGGAACATTAATTTTATTCTTCAACAATATGTGGTTATTCCAAAAAGACCCTTAGAGATGGCTATTGAGGTCCACATGTGGTGCTCTTTTTCTTGCCTAATTTAAAGCATATTCTGCAATATTTTCTTCAGGAAATCGGAACCCTCTCCCACCCTAAAGCTGCTCGAAGCACCCAATGATGATTCAAATAAAAAGCATATTCGCAGTGTTTCTTCGACCCGTATCCTTATAATTTTTTTACATTGTTTTGTTGATGGCAAAAGTCTAACAAAAGCAGACATTACAGAAATTAAAATTTGGCCTATGAGAGAGAACTACTAATTGATTTTGGGCATAAGACATTATCTCAACTTTGGGTCTGTGGTTGAATGATATACTACAAATACCTACAAAGATGATGATGGATACTTCCTGGGCTTACAGAAAGGCCCATTGACTTAGTGGTAGCCTAATATGTGTTTAATGTGTCAGTTTCTTCAGATCAAAGGCAGAAGTGTTGAGAAGATTTCCAATATATCATTGATCTCCTCCCTCTGCGTAATTTGTTTGTTCAAAATCTTCTGCTTTCCAGATATATAGTGCAGGGTTAACTCGTATTATTCTTGTTAAACATCATTGTGTTGGGGTTCAAGTTTTCCAGCTTGCTTAAATCAATATAACTAGTTATGGCGTACACTGTTAGCATGGGCTCCTCTACCTTGTTACCATCTATCTATTGTATTATTTCTGCATTTTTTTTTACTTCAGCTCATCCCTCTAGATGAAAACAAAGATAAAGGAGTCAGATTGTGATGTGATTTAGAACAGTACACAGAGGTCTTGAAAATAGAAGAGAAATTGTCTAGATGCTTGAAGAATGAAGACTGAGATATCTATTACCAGCAGAAAGTAAGGAGACTATCCATCTACTCAAAAGAGTGCGTGCTCTTCATTTTCCAAGATTCTAAATCTTCAAAAGATCTACATAGGAGATCCATGTAGGACTTATCTTTCAATACTAGAACATATCCAATTATAGGCTATTGATGAGGCAGTGATATAGAACACATGAGCTGTGTTAATCATCAAATCAGTTGGAAAAAGTTGATGCAGTATTATTTAACATATCACATGATACTTTAAGCTTGTTGCAGGTAGCGTTAATCGTCTATGTTGGATTAAAGAGAATAAGGGATTGATTTTTTAATAATATAGTGGATGAGTGATATTAAAAAAAAAAACATGAAAATTTACAGAACGTCCGAAGTCCCAATAGTGAAGTCCATCATTGACGATTGAGTCTCATGATGAGACAAGCATTTCCAGACAATTTAAACAGGAAAAGAGTAAGACTTAGCAACATCGAAGGAAATATTAGTTTTTCAGTGGTTATTTGATGTTGACAGAGAAGTGAATGTGTATTGGAGGCGAACCTATAAAATAAAAATGACAATGTCGGTGCCTCGGTGGTACATTAAATCTGGGCGAAAATAGACTTCGAGGCTTAGATATGATGTTGGGTGCATCATTATTATAGACTTTCATTTTTTTTTGAAGAACATAATTTCTTTAATTTCATGTAGGGATTCACTCACCATCAGTTATGTAGTTGATATTCATTAAAGTTGGCGAAGATATATATATTTTTTCCGTTGGAAGAAGTTTAATTCTGGCTGGAAAACACTCAGCTCAGATCTTTTGATTGATGTTTAATGAATTGTTTGTGTTCCGAGAGCATGATGTAGTAATGAGTTAATTTTGTGGAATTATTCCACACTTTCTTTATACTAGTAATAGCTTTTGGTGCAAGAATTAGGAACGGAGACATGAAGTAGTTGGTGTGGTCTATAGCTCTAATTCAACACTCCTGGTGCAATTGTTTAGAGGCTTGTGGCCATTTAAGAAATGAACCTCGAAATTGGTTCAGGAGCGCCTTCAGGATATTTTGCTATTAATTTTGTAGGCAAATTAGTTCAGTTCGATGTATTCAAGATTTAAGTGGATGAGTACTTTTAAGTTCTGTTTTGAAATCATAATTTTTTTTACCTCCCAAAGAAAAAAAAAAGTTCTGTTTTGGTAGAATTCTTATCTTTTTGCTTGCTGAGGTGTCAGTATCAGTTCAACTATATCAAGTTATCTATGAATTCATAGTCGTAGAAACACTGAGTTTTCACTTTCCTGTGCCTCTGCTATATTTGTAATGTGAAGTATAAGTTCATATCTCAACCATGATAAATCATAATGATTATAAATAATTATCATTTACATGTCATTTGTTTCTATCCAATACTATTCAACTGTTAAAACTGAAACTTTAGTCTGACTAATGTAATCTTGTGCTGTATGAAGCTATAGATATAACTCGAGATGATAATAACTTATTAACTTGACTAGGGAGCCATAAATTTGTTTCCTTAAGTAGCTACAGAAACCAAAGAACGTAGAAAAGTCCAGCTGATGGAACAACCAGGTCGGAATACCAATGGCAGAAGTCCTCAGGTCATTAGAGCTATGAATTCAAATCAAGGTCGTCCAATGTCAGCTGATGATATCCAAAAGGCAAAATTGCGTGCAGCATTCATGCAAAGCAAGTATGGAAAGACTGGGACTGCGTCTAATGAAAGTCGACAGCAGAAGGCAGAAGATCAAAAGAAATCTTCTACTCAGAACAGTCAGGTGCCATCTCCATCGAAAGCACCTGTTGAGCAGGTAACTAAGGAAAGTGAAAGACCTGTGGTACTTCCCTCAGTAACTTCTCCTAAACTGCCAGAGCCTTCAGGGGATTCTTTGCCAGAGCCTTCAGTGGATTCTTTGCCAGAGCCTTCAGTGGAATCTTTGCCAGAGCCTTCAATGGATTCAAAGCTTTCTATAAACTCTCCGCCAGAACTGTCTATGATTTCAATGCCCAGCTTGACAGCTGAGGAATCCCCATGGGAGAAGTTGAAAAGGAACCAAATCCCATGGCAATTACCAACAGGTACATTTGAGTTTATGTTTCCATTGTTAACTGCTTTTACATTTTGTTATATGGTACTTCAGAAAAAAGATCTCAAGTGGGGAAGTCTGAAACTCTAAGGAAATGGAATATCCATTAGAGTTATGTGTTTGCTATCTTACTCCGTGTTCAGATTAATTAATGTGTTTAGTTGTTTTCCAAAATCTGAATTGAAGTATACACCGTGGGTAGTGGTTGAATCATCCTTTTGCGTTCTTGACCTTTGCCCTTGGGACCTCTGCTACACGGAGTCTGTTGGTTTTATGAGCCAGTACAGTTTACACTTGTATTCGTAGCAATGCCACCAAAGATTTTAAAAAAAAAGTAAATAATATGAAGTCAAAAGTTGTGGGAGTCTGAGAGATATTGTGGTTTGACTAAGTGATATGCTTTGAGTAAAAGCATCAGAATGATCCTTCACAGTCATTCTGCGTTGGATGGATTTTAAGATGGGGACTGCGAAATATCTGAATAGCTAAGTCAATTTGCAAAGCCAAAATGTGGGCATTTTTCTCCCTCTGGATTCTTGGTTTGGGAGGATTTGGAACTGGACTGATTAAAAAGTTATATAGCGAAGTGTGTTTTCCATAAAAGGTTAGAATGCAGGCCAGTGTCAGATCAGACCTGATGTTGATGGGAATTGCTGCTTCTGGGATTTATATATAAAATCAAATTTTGAATTATGACGAATATCTTGGATACTTGAAAATTGGTAGAAGCAATTTAGTTTTTATGTTTCTAAAATGTACCAATTAAATATAATGACAGGGGTTACTCTGACAATTTGCTTAATGGGTAGGTGTTATAAATATTGTTTAGAGATGCAAGATGGTTATTAATTATCAATTACTTGGAGGTCTCTGTTGGCTCAATTGGTAATTTTAGTAGTTGACCTTGTTGTATTATTCTCGGATGTTCATTAAATGGAATCTGTCCCTCTTTTAGTATATTGCAAATGATTGCAGAGCATACAGAGGAGGTTTTATATACTGCTGTAAGATGGAAGCCAAATATCATTACAACTTACACCATTCAGAATTTACAAAAGTTTTGATGGATAATGTCTTAATTTTTTTATTTTAAAATGAAACCCCTACCAAGACGTAATCCCACCCTTTCATAATGCCATTATCAACTATGTTGAACAAAAGTCCTCTGCAAACAATGACATTATATGAAGCAAGGGCTTATGTGTCATTCATTACGGTTGGCGCCATATTTTTGAATAATGAAGAATTTAATAGCTCTCAGTATAGAAAGCAATTCTCCTTTCGCAAGTGTTTTCATAGTTTGACTGATGTTATACATCATATATGATTTTATGTTTGCATCAAATGTTTATCTCTTCTTATCTTGGTGAATTAACTTCAATAATAATCTGTATAATATTCCTTGAAAATATGCAGAAATAATGAACAGTGAATGGAAAGTTAGAGTTGGGGACAACAGCAAAGAAGTTGAAATTCAGACAAGGAGGATTAAAAGGGAGAAGGAAACCATTTATCAGAGAAATCAAGATATTCCTTCCAATCCCAAAGAACCATGGGACCTTGAGATGGACTATGATGATACCTTGACCCCGCAAATTCCAACAGAACAAGCACCAGAAGAATTTTCACTAGAACAAGCACCTGAAGCTGAATTATTACAAGCTCCATTACCACAGGCCAATGTCGAAACTACTTCACTGACTCGTGCTACTCCAGCAACTTCTATTAGTGTTAGCGACAATGCTGCTGAACCTGATCTTGAGTTGTTAGCTGTACTGCTCAAGAATCCAGAACTTGTCTTTGCCTTGACTTCTGGCCAAGGTGGTAACATTTCAAGTGCAGATACTGTGAAATTGCTAGATCTAATCAAGAATACTGGAGGTGGCTTAACAGGGGTTTTGAATGGTCTGAAGGGACCCAGTGAGGAGGAACCAGTGTCTTTTCCATCACCAACGCCATATTCTCTTCCATCTCCAACTCCAACGTCACTTCCATCTCCTACACCATCGGAACATGTAATGGTTTGTAATCTAAGTTTGATATATGTTGCAACTTTTTGATGTCATTGAACAATTCCATCTAGTGGACCATAAGAAACTAGCAAGAAACAGTAAAGGGTTGCGACCTAGAAGACCTTGCCTGGAATCAATTTGATTACGCAATTAGTTAGAACTGGACCCCACTATATGGTGGACGCATCCCTTAACATGTTTACTGTCATTCTTGTGCGTATGCTTGGCTATTATGGAACTTAGCATGCTTTTTAAAAATTGAGACAACTAGAGAAATCTATTCTGAGTTTTCACTAGATGATCTGATATCATCAAAGTATATGATTTCTTCACTTAGTGTTTGGCATGTATCTTTTGAGTACCAATGTTATCCATTTAGCTTTTTGCTGATACATCGTTCTTGTTGTGCAGAATGGGTGGAGATCAGAAGTTAGAAACAACTCTTTTCAGCAGCCAGTTTCAGTGCCCAACAGAGAAGCTTATGTTCAGTCTCAAACAGCACCAAGTGTACCTTCTCCGATTAAAATCTCTGCTACTGGTTTGGTGCAACATCAAAGTCAGACAACGAACTTCACACCTGGTTTTGCGCAAGTTCAAAGTCAGACAACACAAGCATATCAAGGTTTTCCGGTCAATAATCAGGAGAACATTCCGTGGGGATTGAATTGGCATTCAATTCCGGTTACTTCTCATCAAGAGAGACAATTCCCTCAAATGAATCAAAACTCAAACCCAACACCATCTGCCTATAATCCACCACAACAAAATACTCTGGCGGCAGCCTACTCAAGACTGCAGCCAGAATCAACTAGTTTCGGACAAATATCATTGCAACCAGAAACAGTGCATTATGGGCAGATGCAATCAGTTCAACCCGCACCTGTATCAGTTGTGTTGAACCTCCCAGATGGAACTCCAATAACATTGCCACCATTGATACCGACCCAACAACCACAGCAATCATCTCTTTTACCAGAACAATCCTTTTTGCAACCTATGCATCCATCAATGCAATGGAATGGAACTACTTCCAGCAGGCAGAGCCAAGTAGGTAATACCAAAGGTGGGAGACAGATGAGCTATGATGCTTCTGGCTCAAATCCCTGGTCACAATCAAACCAAAACAATTACGACAGTTACCCTGGAGAGCCGCCTATGCGGCTGCCTATGCCTGACAATTCCACCTGGGAAAGAAATGAGTACCAAGACGAACCTCATTTTGAAACATATAATCCAGACAGACTAGAGAGGTCTAGGTCCCCAGAGTATCGTTCTGGAAGAGACTACTCAGAACCCAGAAGAGATCGCGGCCGGAATCCTAGGCCTGATTGGTCAAGGAGAAGGGATTCTGGCCGTCGTGACAATAAGCAGGGAAATAGTAGATGGCGTGATAGAAGGTTCTGAACTGAGTTGAGGAAAATGAATAGGATTGTAGTTTCTAAATCTTCAAAGAGGATTGAACTGTGTGGAAATCATGAAATCGAGATTTGCAACAGTAACTTTCAATTGACTGCTAAAGGCCTTTCCTGCTAATTGTTCTTCCAAAACTGTCCTCTTAATTGTTTAGATATTTCAGAAAAAACTGCTGGATATATTTGGAATATAAACATTGTTATTTTTGTTCTCTTTTTTTAAGGAGTAATTACAGCAATTCGTTACTCAGACAAGATGCACATAATCATCACTCTTTCTCATAACTCTTCTTAACCCAAATGCTCTGATGGCTTCCCATTTGGGTAATTGCGAAATAAAGTCATGGTGTACATGACCACAGGGCAATACTAAACAAGCGATGCCACAAGCATGAGCAAGTGCAGCGCATTTGACCATTTGTGATGTTTGGCTTTTGCCTTTCTAGCATACATTTCAATCAAACGACATCTATCTTCCAGATTCCAACAATAAAGGCCTTCTATTTTGTTCCATATGTTATGTTTAATATCAAATTAAAAGAAAATAGTCTTAAAAAAAGGTGTAATAATGGGAAACAAAATCAAACATTTGATTGAGAACTTCGACAATAAAAATTACAACCAAAATTGGGAAAACCCCTTCCTTCTTCAAAGTTGTCTATCAGCAGCTTCAGCAACTAAAGGCAAGTAAGGAGTTCTGCCAAGAACACAATGCCCTAAACTATACAAAAAACTAAACACAATAAAAACAAATATAGAATTATACCCCATTACAAGCAATTTTAACCCTAATCCTTTACCAGGACTAAATACCCTTTGAAACAACAAAGGTAAAGACAGCAATACATCTAAAACCACAGCTTGCATTGAATTAAACCTTACATACTTACTAAAACTAGGGTTTTTCACTACCCCAAGATAAAGTGCAAAGAAACAAACAAAACTAGCATATGGAACCGATCTGTAAATGTTCAATAATGGGAAAATTGGTTCTAATACAAGTGCTAGATTTGGGTATTTCATGAGCAGATAACGACCGTATTGTAAACCGTTGAAGAATGGAAGAAAGTATGCGAAAGAGGAAACTAGTCTATCTGTTGCTGGAACCGTTTGATATGCCATACAAATGGTTTTTGATGGTGATCGAGAAATCTTGACCGTTGATTTGAGGTGTATTGGGGTTTGAGAAAGAAATGGTTTTCTTAGGGTTTCTTGTGATGGACGGAGAGAGAAACGGAGGAGTGGTGTTGAGGCCATCTTTGTTAGAGACTAGAGTGGTCGAAGGCTCGAAGCTATGAAGTCAGCTGAGAGAGTGAAGTGAGAGAAATGAGAAGTGAGATTATAATATTTTATACAGTTAATTTGGATTGTGGATAGTTGAGGCCCGGCCCAACCTAATCCCATTTGGGTGAGTGGGCTGAAAGGCCCAATATATGCTCTATATTTGTTACACATACATTCTGCTACTGTCCACTTAACTAGTGAGATTGAAAGAATGAGCAATGTTGAAGAAATCTTGCTTGACTGCAGGCCAAGTTGATTCTGGAGATTGTGCATTCAAAGTAAATAGTCGTCCACCACGAGCGCAACAAATTGCTACATTGTGACGATGAAATTTGGGACTTTCAACTTCAAATTCCAACTTATAGTAATTTAAATTCTTGGTTGGATCGTTTCTGACAGATGAGTCTATCAGAGTTGCTTTCACGTCTGGTCGTTTCCCTGACCCTGTTATTTTTCTAACCACAGCTTCTCCTACTTCTTTTGGACCTCCAAATGCTTCAATCCTACCCACAGAAAGAAAACATACAGTAGCTCAGTTAAATCAAAAGACAACATATTTCTAATATGCTCTTGTAGAAGAATGTAGGATAGCTTCAACTCACGAGAAATCAAGAGGAACTGGAGAAACAATGACACTAGTATTGAGCTCGCCATTGGACCCTGGAGGACCAAATGCAATTAAAGGCTCATTAAAATTCTGACGACGATTAATATTCAAGGGAGGAGGGTCAAGAGATCTCTCAGATTCTGCTCTTCCTGCTGCTCGATAAAAAACCGTCTGATCTCTCACCCAACTTGATGGATAAATAAATTCTACATATAAAAAAAAATATTTGCATTAGTACATTATATTAGCCAATTTTATTTATTTACAAATGCATTGCCAGTAGACTATGTTCAGTATATACTAACCGAATCCTTCATTTGTGTCGATGCAACGGAAATAACCTTTAATTGGATATAGAACATCCAATTTAAGATTTCGGCCAGTGTCGGGTGAAAACCCGAGTAAGAAAGTTGTAATACCACTGAAATTGGCACCAAGAGCAACCAAAGAAGCTGACCCAATACCTGTAAGGAGTCGTCGCTGAAAAACTGATGCTAACGGTGCAAATTCTTCTGCAGGCGATCTCCCTACACGTGTTGTTGTGTTCAGTAAATTCTCTTTCTTATCATCATTGAGTTGTGCTCCACATACTCTTCGGAAGTAGGCTGTTTTGCTGGTGCAGAAGTAGTTTTGCAAGGCCATCTATCTGTTTTCTCACTATCCTCAATTCCTCATGTTGTATTTGAGCATGAGCCTTTTATATCTTATCTTTTGTTTTCTTTTCTTGGGTGTTATATATCTTGTACTCACGCAGTCACGCATGTACCAACTACCAGCATTTGTGCCATTTTCACATTGCTCGGCAGGTCTATGATGTATTATGAAAAAAAGAACTATATCAAATCTGTCGTTGTGCTCGTTTGTCTCGCTGGTATCTAAACCATTTGAGCTTTATTTTTTTCTTAAATCAAAAACAAATTCTTCTATGCGAAATCCTTTGGTAAATCCTTTGGTACGCACCGTGCGACAAACAAGGATTCCTGTCCACCCATTCTGTTTTGAATTTTCAGTTTGTACTTGTAACCTGTTGTATTAGTTAACTGTCCCTACACCAACCAGTTATAGTAGCAGGTTTATGGGGGTGGGCCCAGTTGATACCCAGTCTTGTAGCTGTTTTAACTTTAGCCTATTTAGCAGCTCCAACCCCGAAATTTTGGATTTCGCACACATTTCATACCAAAGGAGTTAGTACTGAAGAATGACTATAAATCAAAGTGGTATCATGAGATGACTCAAAATTTGAA
>JABWDY010007024.1:2323-16984 GCA_013358455.1 Thalictrum thalictroides | reverse complement strand
ATAGGTTTTTGGCCTCTTGAAATGCTCTTGATGAAATCCCAAAATCCTTAGAGAAAAATCTCTTATGATGTTGCTTTTATAGGCAAAATCCTAATTGAGTCTTTGGTCAAACTCATAGGACCAACTAGGGTTTTGACCGAGTGAACCTGGAGTGAGTCGGAGCAAACCGGGTGAAAAGCCAGCTTTTCCCGCAAGGGAGTCGACTGACCTTATTACTGAAATACCCTTCTAGGTCAGTCGACTGACCTTCAACCATGAATGGACCCACAAAGGGTCAGTCGACTGACCTTTTGCTGTAGGATGCCTCCTTGAATGTCAGTCGACTCCATGCATGTTCTGCTGCCTGGTTTTCCTGCCTGTTTCACCTGCTAGCTTGACTTCCCGTTGAGTTCGGTTGCCGCCGTTCAAGTCCATTCTTGATGTCTTCAGCTCCGTAGGCCTCCGGACACTTGAACACCAAAAGACCTAATACAGGACTCATATAACTTATAGTACATGAGAAATGTCCATTATGCCCTTGGCTGTCACAATTCACAAGATATAACATTTACAATCTCCCCCTTTGGGAACTTGTGACAAAAACCATCATATGAATATAAAAACATTACACATGTTCATGGAATTATAAAACAACATATGAGTCTCTTGTAGGCAACAAGCTCCCCCTTAACCTTTGCTCCCCCTCAGTATGTGCCTGTAGATAAGATCTTGAAAGACACTAGCATACTAGGGTTAAGGTTAGCAACACAACATATATAATCAAGAACCATCAAGAATTAAAAAGCATCACTCATATGAGATATCAACTTGAAGCTCATCATACCATGTGCACAAACATATGTAAAAACATAAGCATACACATATCATACATCAACCTCTATATTCATATATCTCTTCTCCCCCTTTTTGTCAAAAGTTGACAAAGGGTTCTTGCTCAAACATAAAAAGATCCCAAGTAATGTCCAACTGTGAACAAACACTGAGAACATGCTGCAAGGAGAGTTAGCATAACCATACAGAGAACCAATTGATAAAGCACCAATTGATAAAGAAAGGGGTATCAGGGTTAGCCAACAGAGATACATGGCATCATGCTAAGCACACACAACAAGATATGTATAAAAGAAACAGGTGTGTGAGCATGAACTGATGTGAACCACATATAAACATAACAGGGTATCATCAAAAGATATAAAGAACATAAACCCTGAAAGACATGTATATATGCACCATCCATAGCAAGACATAAGAAAAAAAAAATGTAGAACCACATATCACGCTATGTAAGAAAAATTGATACCAACTGATATATATAAAAAAGAAACAACAGTTTTTCAAAGATCATATCAACTAAAAACATAACATGTCAAAAGATATACACATAAAAACTGACAGTTATGAAAGCAAAACAATTATAAAAACTATAAAAACCTAATCCTCTACAAAAAGGACAAGGACTCCTAGACGAGCTCCACCGGGGGACCTAATTGGAATTAGGTCGGTCATCATTGATCCTTGTGTGTAACTCCCAAATAGTACTCAAGCACCCGAGCCACCTGCACCAGGATGTCCTCCATCATAGATATGTGCTCCTGGGTAACGTCGTTCCTCCTCTGCTTCTTCTCTTCTCCAAGTTGGCATCCGATGGAGTCTTATATCTCTCACGTAGTCGCTGGTGTCCTGTATCTGGCGACCCTGAGCTGCAATAGTAGTCTGCATATCTCGTATGCTCAAGGTCTGCATATGGACCACCTTTTCCATCCTGCTGAGGTAGTCAAGAACCCGATCCTCAAAGTCTGGCTCTCCTGTTCCCTCTGGAATCTTCATCGCCCTCCAAGTCTTCCTACTCAGAGGCTCCAAAGCACTCACCCATGCTGTTGACTCTGTCAGAATACACCCATGTACTAGCTCCTTGATCAGTGCTCCATATGGCAATGCATTGTTGACAGGGCCGTCAAATGCATTCGCCATCCTGTACCAGATAACCAGAGAGATATCCAATCTCTCGCCCAGAGCAGCTCTCCACAACCAGAAGGCCTCATCCTTCTGAATCTCCGCTAAGGTGCCAGTCTTGCAATACACAGTGCTGAAACTCACTAGATGAGTAGATAGAGATGAAGATAAAAGCACTCTAGGGTTTATGATTGTACCCTCTTACAAACACTCACTCTCTCTTGAATAGATTGAAAAGATTAGAAGAGTTGAGTGGAAGGAAGATGATGATTTCTCTCTACAATGAACTCTCACAAAGATAGGTTTTTGGCCTCTTGAAAAGCTCTTGATAAAATCCCAAAAGCCTTAGAGAAAAATCTCTTAAGATGTTGCTTTTATAGGCAAAACCCTAATTGAGTCGTTGGTCAAAGTCATAGGACCAACTAGGGTTTTGACCGAGTGAACCGGGAGTGAGTCGGAGCAAACCGGGTGAAAAGCCAGCTTTTCCCGCAGGGGAGTCGACTGACCTTCAACCATGACTGGACCCACAAAGGGTCAGTCGATTGACCTTTTGATGTAGGCTGCCTCCTTGAATGTCAGTCGACTCTATGCATGTTCTGCTGCCTGGTTCTCCTGCCTGCTACACCTGCTAGCTTGACTTCCCGTTGAGCTCGGTTGCCACCGTTCACGTCCATTCTTGATGTCTTCAGCTCCGTAGGCCTCCGGACACTTGAACACCAAGACCTAGACCTAATACAAGGACTCACATAACTTATAGTACATGTGAAAAGTCCATTATGCCCTTGGCTGTCACAATTCCCAAGATATAACATTTACAAATAACGCATAGTCTTATATGTTGGTGTTGAATATACTAATGGATTATGTAAGCATGAACTCATTATGTTGAAAGAAGGTTTACTCTTTGATTTTGTTCATCATCATCTCTTCCTTTGAAGTTTGTGGGTATCTTCCTTGGAAAACCCTCACGGGGCTACAACTCGTCCTATTGGGGAATCCTATAGGTTTAAGGCCTTGTTGCATATGGTAAATGCAATCATACATTGCCCACGAAAAGGTAAATATCTTATTTTTAAATGAATTTTTTTCTCGCCCATATGCTTTTTGTTTCACTTTCTTGCTTGAGGACAAGCAAGGTATTGTTTGGGGGTGTTTGATAAGCACTTAAAAGTGTAAATATATCCACTTAACTCATGTAAATTTGTCTCAAGTTATGATATAAAGTGATATGATATGCTTGTTATTGTTAGAATTATGTATTTGTAGGTGCATTTCGCCCGGAAAAGCCAAATACGGTAAAAAGGCAGTTTCAAGTAGCCAACTTGACGTAATTAAACGAAAGGGTTAGAGAGCTCAGATTTTGAAGCACAAATAGGCATTGGAAAGCTCTCACTTCCTACTTCAAGAGTGTTAAGATAGATCACAGAAAACCGAGATGGAATCAGGACAAAAAGACTCGTCAAAACTGGCCAAACCCAGTTTCTGAAGACAGTTTTTGGGCCTCTTGGGCTTCTTGGATGTCGTGTTTCCAGAAGGAGTTCTAGGGTTAGAAGGACTCCTCCCTTTATAAGGAGAGGAGAGCCACGAAATTCATTATGCTTTGATCTTAAATTGAAGTATCATTAAGGTTTTACATTATTTTATGTTGAAGAAGAAGTTCCATTGATTTTAATACAAGTCTATTTACTTTTTAAGTTTATGTTCTTTATTTTTCTATCGTATCTCTTACTTTTCATGCAATTTAATTTTCCGTATTTATTTCTTGTCTTTTAATTATGTCTTTTACTTTTACAACCATCATCATCATTACCACAATCATCATGAGCTAATCGATTCATGGGGTTTTACAAGTGGATTAGGTAAGTAGAAGAATTTACAATAAGTGTTACATGTTTGCCATGCTAGAAAGGTAATTATTTTATGATTGATGACGTAGAATAGTTTTTGCTCTTTGTTCTTCATAATAAATAAAAGAGCGATCTTTTTGCATGTGTATAGACTTTCGAGCCTCATACGCCTATTAACATATCTTGGCATCGAGAGAGAGAAGGCAGTTAACAAATAGTATAAAGAGTTGTAATTCACTACTTGCATGACGACATCGAGATGAGAGGTACTGGGTCTTGAGTACTTCTTGAGGTCGAGTTCCTGGGTTGAGAGCAAGGGAACTCACTACCAATTACTGCTTGTCTATGAGTTTATAGTTGGATGCATGGGAAACAAGCATGAGTGGTTAATTTGGACACTTACCTATGAAACGAAGTAATACCCCACTTTTATCTCCATATTCACAAACCTTTATATTTCTTGCTCGCTTTACTTTATTTGCATTTTCTTTACTTCAATCATATTTACTCTCAATCAATCAATTTCTTACAATTCATCAATTATTCATCAATCCCTTCATAAACGACATCATCATTCATCGTTGTTTCATGTTTGTAGCTAAGTACCCAATTATTGGGTGAGTGGATTCGATACCCCGATACTTGCCTCTATACTAATTTTAGGATTAGTTTAGTTGTTAGAATCACAAGGGAAAGATTTGTAGTAGTGCTACTAGAATTAACTTGTTTTTGCAGCTTGGTTTGCTAGCACTGCTAAATTGACGGGAATAACCAAATCTCGTCAAAATCAACGTCTTTGAGGTTCTCTTGAAGTTTTAGCATTATCTTCTAAGTTTATATGATGAGAGCAAACTTCGGGGTCAATACCTTTCATGTCATCTAAGGATAACCCAATTGCCGAGCGATGTTTTTGAATAACATCGATTAATTTATTATCTTGCTCGGGAGATAGGCTAGATGATATTATAATAGGATATTTACCATTTTCGTCTAAGTGTATATATCTAAGTTCCGAAGGTAAGGGTTTAAGTTCTATTCTTGGTGGTGTGGGAATTAAAGTTTAACTTGGCTCGGTTTCTACTTCACAAATTTCTAGAGATTTATTAATTTCTTCACTTTGGATATAAGATATATTTTCAACATTAAACTCATCCTCATTGATAAATTCCCATATATTATCTTGTATATTGTAAACTTCTTCCGATTGAGATGTATCTAGAGTCATAGATAAAAATGCTGGAAAAAGCCACGGATATCCGGCAAAATATTTCGGGTTTCCAGCATTCGGAATGCTACGACACACAAAATACACATGATAAATAAACCGCGCCAAATTAAATCCGTCCGAAAAATACGAAATTTATGAATATCCGACGATATTTTCGGAATATATCAGAAATATATCGAAAAATCCAGCGGAATATTCCGTTTTTTTCAAAAACCGGATAATCGGCTTTATTCGGAATTTTTAACTATGTCTAGAGGTTGTTGTACCATCTTAAAAATGTTTACTTCTATTCTTAGATTTCCAAAAGTTAACAGCATAGATCTGTTTCTACAATTTATTAAGGCATTAGTCGTAGCTAAGAAAAGTATACCTAATATAATTGGTGTAGAAACATCGATAGAGTGTTGAGTATCTAAGATTACAAAATCAACGGGATAGTAAAAATCTTCAACCTTAACCAAAACATCTTCCACGACTCCTCGTGGGTATTTGACACTACGATCAGCTAATTAAAGTGACATCCTAGTCGATTCAATTTCCTTTAATCCAAGTTTTTGGCACAAGTAATAAGGGAGTAAGTTCACACTAGCTCCCAAATGTAAGAGTACGGTACCTTGAAATCCATCACCTAGTGTGCAAGTTATTGTTTTTCTCCCCGGATCCTTGTATTTTACTATTCCATTTTGTTCGATAAAGGAAGGCAATTGCTTGGTGAAAAATGCTTCTTTAGGAATATTAGTTCGCTTGTTAACGGTGCACAATTCATTTAAGTATTTTGCGTGTTGAGGCATATTTTTAAGAGCGGTGAGAAAATGTATATTAATGTGTAAATTTTTGAAAGTTTCCTTTATCTCATTAAATTGTTCTTCTTTATCGGGACCTAAAAGTCTATGTGGATACTGAGCTTTAGGTATATATCTTCTTACTTCTTTTTCTTTTTCATTGTTTTGAGAAGTAGATTGATTATCTTTAGGAATAGTAGACACATTATCCGCACTAATATTACTAATTAAATTTTCAACATCGATTATTGGGTTACTTGAGTTTGTTTGATTAACTATGTCATCTTCGGTTGGCATTACTACTTTATTATCATATTCTTTTCCCAAACGTAAAGTAGTTACAGCCTTAGCTTCTTCTCTTTGAATAGGAGGATTACTAGTTGAAACTTCAAAAACTTTGAATTTGTTTTGGATTTTGAATTGGTTGTCCCGGAAATTTTCATTTCTCTTGTTCGGCATCAATTTTAGCAACTTTATGTTCAAGCCTTTCAATGATTTTATTTTGATTTGTTTGTTGTTCAAGTATCTTCATTAAAAGAGCTTCATAATTATTTTTAGGTTACTCGACTTTTTCTAGATTTTGAACCGGCGGTTGATTAACTTGATTGTTATTTCCATGACCTCGAAAGTTATTGTTTTGCCTCATATCCATTAGGGTTTCTACTAAGAGTGGGCACGATTTGGTTCGGTTTTGAAAATGACTAAAGCTGAAACTGAACTGCTATATAGAGTTCAGTTCGGTTAGATTTTCAAAACCGAAAAATATAGCTGAAAACTGGACTCAACTGGACTGAATGAATTCAGTTCGGTTCGGCCCAGTTTTTGGTTTGGGCTTTTATCGTGGGCTTCTGTTTTTGGGCCTGAACAGGAGAAATATTTAACACACAGGCCCTGCTTGGTGACTATGCAAAACTTTGCTTAAAAATTAGCCTAATTTAATATTATCGAAACTCTATATCAATATTTTCATGAACAAATTTGATGCAAAACTTTGATGTCTTTTTAAGAGTGCAAAAATTTTACATTTTTCTTTATAAATTTTGTGTTATTTGATGCAAAAATTTTACACCTTTTCTTATGTTTATATTAAGTTATAGGTGGGGGACCATTAAAATTTAAGTTGAATAGGTGGGGACCAATAAAATCAAAGAGTTAATCATAGAGGGGACCACCCTAATTGTAGTTTTGGCAAAACTTTACATTTTTGCAGCCCAAACAAGCAGGGCCACAGTAACAAATATAACAAAATACAGATCTGATCTATTACAAAGCTATTGAAAAATACATACTCATCATTTAATTTTGAAACAGATCTATTAAAATTATATTTGAAATTATGTTGATAAATTAGATTTGACAATTTATGTTTGATACAGATCTATTAGGCATGATCACATGAACACCTATCCCTGGTGGTAAGACAAACAACACTACTGCAACAAGCTTGGATCCAATCTTGGCGTAATGATGACAATGTTTCATAGCAATAAGGAATATTGAGATTCATCCAAATTGCAACCTATTTATACACAAAAAGAAGTTGTTATGATCAGTGATGTATAAGAAGAGAGATTGAGAGTAGATTGCAATAGATACCAGATCCATGTATCTTCATTTATTGTTGTTGTTATCACTGTCTTGGATGAGAAAGCGAGGGCTTTAAATCATAGTATAAATGAGGGCTTGAATTTGTAGAGAATGTGTGAAAAGAATCTATGAAGGTGTGAAAAAAAGCTATGAAGGTGTGAAAAGAAGATGATTGAAATAGAAGGAGGTGGAGATAAGTTAGTAATTCTATAAAACTAAATAATAACCCTAACCGTAGGTGTAATTCTGTAATTTACTTTTAAAAAAAAATTATTAAATTTATTAATATTTCGGTTCTGTTCGGTTCGGTTACATCAGTTTCTGAAAATGAAGAACCGGGACTGAACTGATATATAAACAGTACGGTTCGGTTTCGGTCCAGTTTTGACCAGTTGACGGTAAACATAGTTTTGACCAGTTGACAGTCAACACAGTTTTGACCAGTTTTGACTCGATTTTTTCGATTTGGTTTTTAGGTTTTTCGGTTTTTTACCCACCCCTAGTTTCTATTCAGGTTATTTCCTTGAAAGTTTTGTGGGTTTTGATTAAAAGGTCAAGCATTATTTTGATTTCCCCTTCGAAAGTTTGGATGATTAGCTTATGTTGGATTATATGAGTTACCTTGTGGTGGAGCATTAGTTCTATTATCCTAAATACCGTTAACTTGTTCTTGTTTATAAGGAATATGTGGGCAATTATCTTCATTATGATCGGTTCCATTACATGTAAATGTTATATCTTGTGAATTGTGATAAACAAAGGTATAACGGACTTTTCACATGTGATGTAAAGTTATGAGTCCTTGTATTAGATCAAAGTCTTGTTGTATAAGTGTCCTAAGTGTCCGGGAGGCTTCGGAGCTAAAGACATCAAGAATGGACGTGATCGGCGACAACGGAGCAAAACCGGGCAAAACCGAGACAAGCAGGCAGGTCAAGCAGGTAGCTGACAAGCAAGCAACTTTACCAATTCAAGTTAATCGACTGAAGACAAGCAGGCAGCTGGACCAATTCAAGTCAGTCGACTGACTGACGGGAATTCCAGTTTTTCAGCTCCAGTTTAGTTTTGTTTCCTCCAGTTTTCTTGGTCAAAACCTTAAGTTGGTCAACTGACTTTGACCAACGGATCTATTGGGGTTTTGACTATAAGGGCAACACTTGAATATGGTTTTGTTAAGGATTTGGTTTATTTCATCAAGAGCATTCAAGAGAGAAACCCAAGTTGTTGAGAAAGGCTTTTTGAGAGAAATCATCCATCCTATCGAGTAGAAGCTCTATAATGTTAGATGATGAAAGACTGCAGAATGCTCATCGATATGTGTTATTCAATACAGACATAGTTCATGAATATCAAGAGTGAGTGATAAATTTTCTATTTGGTTTCAAAATAAAACAATTTTGGAAATCTAACCGCTTTTCTCGTTGCTTGTCAGATTGCATTTAGACGAGTTAAAACTCAAGGATGAAAATCTTGCCAATAACGAAAGTTTACTTTTGAAGAGACATGTTGATATTTTTTCTACTTGGTTGAAGGAGAAGGTTAATATTTAATTCTATACTAGTTACAAACACTTGCACACATACTCACACAGACACAAATAACTATATATCTCATAGTTTCCTTAAAATTGGATAGGTTATGGCTGATAGTAGTAACGTCTCAGAGACATTGAAGTGGCTTGCATTTGGACCTAGACAACACGCAATGTCGTATTCTGGTTATATCATCAATGGTCAACGATTTCATAGAAAAAGGGATGATAAATCTACACAAAACAGCGGTGTTTCACTAGAAGCGACACCTATGTCAGGTTCGAATGAGAAAATCTTTTATTATAGTGTTATCAAGGATATAATCCTTCTTGACTATCGTGGTTTTTATATGCCTGTTTTTTATTGTGACTGGGCAAACATTGAGAATGTCAAGTTTGATGACGGATTTACTTTGGTTAACCTACATCAAGGAAACTGACAGTTAGAAAAAGACTCTTTTATTCTAGCATCACAAGCAAAACAAGTATTTTATTGGAGGGAAAATGGTAAATCTAATTGGCATGTTGTATTACAAGCACCACCTAGAGGTTTCCACGATCTGAATACTTTCGATGAAGATATAACAACATTTTCAAGGCCACTAGATATATCAACGCTTGATATGAGTATTAGGGATGACGGTACTTATGCTAGAAAAAACTGTGAAGGCATTTATGTGAAGCATTAGGTTCCTGCTGCTGTTTTGATTGAACTCTTCTGCTCTATGTGTTTCTAAGTTCTTATACAATGTATGAAAAAGTGTATGCTATTCTAGCTTTTTAACTCTCTTTAATGTTTAGTGTTTAATGTCTGAAATAACTTATATTCACGCTTATGTGGTCTGAAGGTGCTGCTACTGCTTCACTAATTTTTCTGCTCAAGTAAGTGTCTCGCTATGTTTAAAGGTGTTATTGTTTTGATCAAATTTCTGCTGCTGTATGTGTAGAAAGGTTTGCTACTGCTGTACGTTTTGATCAAATTTCATATATATCTATAGTTTTTTTTTATTTTCATATCTAATCGATCATTCTATTTTTCTTCACAGCTAGCTATCTTCAGATAACTCAGAGCATGATGAGATAAACTGAGTTCTTGGGGAACAGAACTGCAGGCATACATTAGCTAGTTTGATCCAACTAAAGATTTAAGTGATTGAATGGCGCCATTCAAGGTTTGCCTCTTCATCATTAAGTGTGATTTCATTACTGATTTTGTGTGCTACGCGCAGGACACATAATATTGTTAATTGAAAGTTAGTTAGTGTATGATTTAATGATGGAATAATCATCCAATATTTCTGAGGACATTCCGCCTAGTTTTATTGATTTATGTTTTCATGTGTACTGGTGTAATAGCTTTCGATCATTTGAGGATACGAATTGGAGTTACTTCGCAAGACAAAGTTCTGTACGATGTTGGAACATTGAAGTATCCTTGCCATCCATTTAAAAAGATCGATAAAGCGTTGTTTCAGTTTTCTAATGGTTGTTTCCACATGAATAGGTAGGATGAGCTCAATCACTTGCTCAACAAGACAGGGTAAGATTCTGCCCCATTTCAGTATTGTTACATAGCTGTTTTTATTTCGTTAGTTATTGCATATCATGCCTTTGTCCTTTTTTATGTCAAGTCTATAAAAGGATTGGCCATCAACACCTTCTGAAAATAGGATTGTCAAGTCTTAAGTTGCCCATGCTAAATTATTTGGAAAACTATGTTTCTATTTCTGGTTGATTGTCGATACTTATGCTGAAAGGTATAGGTACCTACTTAGAATGACGATTTTGTCAAACAAAATATATTATAAAATAGAATAGACCCTTGAACTATAATTACATTGCTTATCTTTTACTGCATTGGTTCTGCAGAAGCTGCTCAAGCATGCAAAGTGATACTGGACACTGTTGAGTCTGCATTACCAAATGGCCTACCTCAAAACGTTGGTAGTAAATTGCAGGAGACTATAAATAAGGCTGTAGATCTGCTTCCGGAATTATGGAAACTTGCTGGCCTTCCCCAAGAAGCAATCCTGTCATACCGAAGATCTCTTCTCCATCACTGGAACCTTGATACAGAGACCACTGCAAGGATACAAAAATAGTTTTCTGTTTTTCTGTTGTATGGTGGTACTAACGCTAGCCCCCCTAATCTTCGTTCCCATTTTGAAGAAGTGGAACCCTTTGTGCCTAGAAACAATATAGAAGAAGCTGTTCTTCTATATTGAAACCTTGCTGCCTGGGATTTTGGATAGGAAAGAAAGATATTACACTCTTGCACTTTGCCTGGGATTTTAGATAAAAAAAATTGTTCTTTCTTGTATGTGACACCTCGCACTTTTATATGTATTCAATAAAAAAAATGTTCTTTCTTTTATGTGACGCCACGCATTTTTGTATGTAATGAAAAATTTTTTTTTTATTCTTTGTTGTATGTGACGCCCCGCATTTTCATCATTTTGTAGATGTTGTTGTTTTTATTGATGGATAGCATATGTATGACACAAAAAAACTAGATGAGTTTATGGAAGGGGTTTAAAAAGAAATTAAGGATTTTGGAAGGGGTGCAAGAAAAAAATCAAGATGTTGGAAGGGGTGTTAAAAAAAATGTTTTTTTGTTCTTCCGAAAACAACAAATTGTCTTTATTAGCTATTTAAAATTTTAAAATAATAGAACACCTTACCGATTATTATGGTCCTCAAATTTTATCGACTCGTTATTAAATGAGTTGAACTTCAATTTTTCTAAATATAATTATTTAGATTTATTATAGTAAACTCATAAATTTAAACATAACAGAACACCTTGTCGGCATTATTTGTCTTGAAATTCTATCGACTCAGTATTAAATGAGTCTAACTTAAATTTTCGAACCCGTGATCTCTCCACTTTTTGATAGGGATGCAACCCAGGTTGCTTGAGCAAAATCCCTCGTGGACACATTTTGGCCGATGGATGTGCTCATGAGTGGGAAAAAGTTGTCGAGGGCTAGTTCGGGGCAACTTTGGCCAAAAATGTTTTTTTTTTCTTCCGAAAATAACAAATTGTCTTTATTAGCTACTTATAATTTAAAAATAATAGAACACCTTGCCGATTATTATTGTCCTCAAATTTTATCGAGTCGTTATTAAATGAGTCTAACTTAAATTTTCGAACCCATGATCTCTCCACTTTGTGAGTGGGATACAACCCAGGTTGCCTGAGCAAAATCCCTTTTATATGTAAATAAGAGCCGAGCTTGAATATACTAAAGCTCAATTCGTTTGGCTCGTCCTCGACTCATTTAGCTTTAACATACCAAAATTAAGTTTGTCGATTTCTTTTATTTTTATTTTAATTTTTTGGGGATAAAGATATGTATAACCAAAAAAACATTTTAATTTGATTTGTCTCTATGTTCTACTAATAATTGATAATTAAAGTTTTTATTTTTTGTTATTGTTATTATATATATATTGTCCCGCTGGTTACAAGTCAAACCATTTATTTTTCATTTTATTCTGAAAAAATGAAACGACACTCCCGCCCGTCCCATTTCTCTTCTGCCCAAAAAATTTCCCTAAATCTTTCAACTTCTCCATTTCAAGTAAAAGGTTTTAGGGTTCTCCAACTTCGATTTACGGTTTTTATCAACACCATCCTCACCTCTTCTTTCATGGCCATTTGATTTTTAATTTCTAAAACTTTTAGGGGTTTCTCCATTTGACGAAATTTCAATTCCTCACTTCTTGAGCTTCAAGTTTTGGCTTTGGTTAATGGGTTTCAGTGGTGTACCCAATCTTTGAATTCTTCACTTCTTGAAGGTTAGTTAATCACTTCTTGATGGTATTTCTACTGATTCTTGATGGTATTTCTTCTGATTCTTGACTGTTTATAAAACATCTTAGCAGAGGTAAGTACCATTGCTTCTTGTGTTTATAGCTTGCTTATTATTTTGATGTTATCATCTGTAATTATATCTACTCCCAAATGGTTCTGAGTTCTGAGTCTCTGTCTGATTCATTCATTCTGTAGCATTTTCTGTCATGATGATACTATTTGATGACTTTAAGCAGTTTTGTAGATGATCCATTTCTAATAGGATTTAGCTAAAATATATCTTTTATGTCAGAACTTATTTCTTTACTGTCTGTACAACATAAATGTGCAGTTTTTTTTTTTATAATCACACCTGAATTGATTGAGTTAGTGGCAACTATTTGTGTTATGGATAATCACACCTGAATTGTTTAATTTTTGAAATACATAATGAAATAAATTACTACATTTTTGTCAATTTGTCTGAAGTAAACTCTCATGTTATACAACTATAAAACTATCTTTTGATACACAGTCCATAACTTGAACAGAATCCACCCCCAAAGCTTATTTTCTCGAACCAGAAAGTGAATAAATGTCGTTGCAAAGAATTTAAAAAAAGGGAGAGGGACAATGTAACTGGACTGTGGTAGAAGGAGATTTTCTCTTGTTCTTTATGGGAGAGATAGTATAACTTTAGATTGCCATGGCTGAGAGAATAAATGTGATACTTCTTTTGTAGTTGCTCAGCTACGGAATGCAACTCGGAAGTGAATGGATTTTTTGTACAACCTGCCATAGTGTTAAGGGAAACCATACTTAATTAGAACATATGAGCATTCCATTATTTCCAAAACAAAGCTAAACTAGAAAGAAGAAGCGCACTACTGTAGTACTGTATCTTGTTCTTGTTCAGTTGTTCTGGTCTGTCAAATATAAACAAAGCATGGTTTTATTTCGTTCTCTTTTAATACCATAACCATAAAGATTATTTTGTTCTCTTGCTGTTGCTTTATAAGGGTGTATTTATCTTAATTGCTTTTCCAATTATTTGAATTCAAGTAAATTGTAGTATGTAGTTGGTGATTAGTACCTTAAATATTTTGATTATTTGTATATGTTCTAAACAATGCACTTACCTTTGAAATGGAAACAATACAGTTGGAGCCTTGTGCTAATTGTAACACAAATAGGGAGGAACATGTAAATAATACTAGCCAGATTGCTGGGGAGGAATCACTTGATAATTAAAACTTTGTTTCGTGACTAGAAACCACATTTCCTCCACCCAGTGTCAAACTTGAAATCCACATGCACATATGCTCATACAAAAATCTGTTTTTTTTTTGTTTAAAGGTGTTTAAATGCTTTTAAGCTGATGTGACGTTGTTGTCTGTTTCAGGCTAGAATAAGGCATTTGGATATCTTCGGACTTCGAAAATGGCCTACAAAGGGGAGGTAACCATGACTAGGTTATTGTGTTCAAACTAATTGCTACAAACTATTAGAAATTAACGAATGAATGATTATTTTTATTGAATATTTGCAGAGTTCAAAACGGATTGCTAAACAAAGAAATCGTGATAAGTATGCGATCCTAGCAGCCTTGAAGAAGAACCAAAACGCAGGGGTACAGATCATTCCTAAACAATCTAGTGGGAAACATTTATCTCATGAAGGGAATGGTGAGGATATTGTTCCAAATTCACAATCACAACGGAAGGAAAAAAAGAAATCTAGAAGCTTGCAGAAGACTAAAAAGCAAATGGTAACTGATTTCTTTCTTAATTCATTGGTCATTTGCATACTTTAATTAATATATAATGCGCTCATGCTGTTCATATCACTAACTGATTTCTTTCTTAGCTCATTGGTCATTTGCATAATTTTTATTTAATCATTCAAAATTTATTGCACGCAGGGAAAAAAAAAAGTTA
>JABWDY010007020.1:0-15114 GCA_013358455.1 Thalictrum thalictroides | reverse complement strand
GATAAAAGTCTTCCTCTTCATCAACATCAAGCGGCCGACGGCTTGTTTTTCCAAATTTCTTCAAACATCTTCTTCTCATTTTCTCTCTCTTCTGTAACTCATCAAACTCTATCTCTTTCTCTCTCTCTAGAACTAGAAGATTAATTCTATCATCAATTTCATCTCTAAAGCATCTTCAATTACAATTCCACGTCAGTCGATCTTGTTTTCAAGCATTTGGATCTGAGAAGAAACTTGTGAAATTTCAAGAGAAGATTTGAAGATTTTGTTCTGTTGAAACGTTTTGTATTCGATCCTTAACTGGATCTGAAAGGAGATGGCCTTATCTGGTATGAGAGGTCTCTCCGTCTTCATTAGTGATGTTCGAAATTGTCAAAATAAAGAACAAGAAAGACTTAGAGTAGATAAGGAGCTTGGCAACATTAGAACTCGTTTTAAACATGAGAAGGTTAGGGTTTCCATATCTTTTTGTCTTCATGTTGTAGCTGGTTTCAACTTTCATTTATGAATGATTTTGGCATTTGTGTTTGGTGAGCATTGGATTTGAATTTGAAATTTTTGAATACTTTTTTGATCTGTTGAGTTCAATTAGTGGTTTGTGATGAAATTAAGAGCTGAGTTGGTCAAAATGCTTGTTCTAATTGAGCTTTAGATACACATAGACTGTATTGCTGAAGTTTAAATTGTTTTTTTTTGAGTTAGTTGTTTTCTAATTTATGGAAACATCTCATGCTGTAGTAGAAACTAGAAAACTATATACATACTGTTTATAGGCATAGCTGAATTAACTACTTCCAGATTCGTAAATGGCATTACACATTAAAGAGTGTGTGTAAAAATTCATCAAGTCTAGTCTCAGGATTATTATAAGTTTATGGTCAGACCAACTTAAGAAATGTTATAGAACTCATATAGTGGTGTAAGATAATGTCCATTACTGGTCTTATCTATTTCGTAAGAGAAAATAAGAAACTTTAGAAAGCTAGAGTAAGACCAAACTCTATTAAACAAAACATGCTCCATTGCTCCCAAAAAATAGCTTAATTCACTCTCAGCCTCCAAGGAAAATCTTTAAACGTGCAATCTTCCATCCAATTTTTTTTTATTATCCATATCCAGGGATCACATTCGGAAGGGATGCCTAGAATCTGATCCTCTCCTATAATAGTATAGACTATATCCATGTTTAAAGAGTTTGTCTCTAAGCTGGTCTGTCTAATTTCCATATATCCACAGCCATTTTCCAAGTAGGTTACTGTTCATAACCATGGCCTACTGTTAACTTATGCACCTTACACTATCCCAATTAACGAGTTGATTGTGATGATCTTCCTCAGTGTTATGTAGAAGAACTCTTGCACAATAATGTCATCAGGACATCCAAATGTTACCATAAATGTCAATATGTGATGTTATAATCCCACATCTGGTCGAAGTCGATTTAGACCTGTTTCTAACACCAAGGGGAAGGCTAAATTTCATAGTAGGAGTTGTTCCAATGACACAATCCAAAATACTACTAGGCAGAACCACATTGTCGACCTCCGCACATTAGTCCCTAATCTTTGAAAAGGTTGATTTTCATACCAGACAAAGCCTTGAAGGATGCTTAAAGTCGTCTAAGCTTGGAAGCACAGAGACACAACTGTAATATTCAACTGAAACATACATGAGGATATAATGTATTTTGTAAAAAATTGGATATGGATACGCCGAGGCCACGATGGACGGTAAAATTGTATATAGTTTTATTTATTGATAGTATGAATGTGTAAAATACTATTTTGTATTGTATATAATATTCAAATATTAGTAATATGTTGACTCAATTTCTACCTCATTTGCATCCAAACAAATTGCAAGCAACACATCCACCATTTTATATTTCATCCAGCCTCTTCATAAGGTGTCTAAGCTTACTAATTCATTTCATTTAATTTTAAACACAATGGTACAATCTCCAAACTGAAGGTATATATATCAATGATTGGGTACCTGGTGTTTGGTGCAAATGTGGTTAGAGGCAGGCAACTTTAACGTGGAATAATTACCATATGTTTTTGGTTAAAAGCTCTCAACATTTTCGGGAGGTGTTTTAGAAATCCATGTCTAGAGCTGTTTGATGCATGGCTGAAAACAGGAAAATAACTCATAACAAAATTTCACGAAGCTGTTGTTAGAGGAATGATAAATTCGATGTCTCCATTCTAAGGAGCCTTATTTTATTTTTCGGGAGCCCAAATAAAACTTGTAAGAGATTTTTATTTTAGCTAATGTTTTTTCTGTAATTTTTTGTTTTCCTCTTTAGTGTTTCATAAACTTATGTATTAGGTTTTACCACAAGTGTTAAGTAATCTTTTTAGGGTTCATCTATAAACATAGTTATGTTGATTTCCGGACAAGAAATCTTGCATGAGGTCTTCTCTTTAAGGGTTTGTGAATGAGGTTTTCATGTTAATTGAGGGTTACCAATAGGATGAGTGGCATATCATTTTGGTTCTGTTTATTTTTTTGTTTTGTGATATTTCTGTGAGTGACATTGTTGGCCTCCATCTTTCATTATCATGTTATGCCAACTTCTTTGTTGTTTCGTGTATATATCTCTTTATTATCAGCTAAAATACATTATCTTGATTAAATCTCGAGGTTAAAAAGGGAACTGGGATGGTGGGACCTGAGAATATTCATAGTTTGTCATCCTTATTGTTCGTCATATTCATACCTCAGCATGGGACATGAGAGTTCATTTCTAACTTATGTAACAATATTTTTTGGTGGGATTGGTATGGGAAAAATTGAGTACATAACATTTTTTTTTCTGATAAGTACATGATATATTAAGATGGCATGGTTTTTGGGCCTCAGGTTAATCTATCTTCATCTATTAGTAGATAATTGGTGCATCATTTTTGTGGAAGCCAATTTTTCCTCATTTAGTCATGTGTTCTTTAATCTTTTGTATGGATTGTGCAAGCTATTTTGTTGCTTCTATTTCCAAAATTTTCCCTAATTATTCATTCATCACGTATGATTAAGGAATCTGGTTTGGCATCTGTAACTCAATATCTATTTATATATATAGTGGTTTGGGAAAGAAATTTTCTTCAACACTCCAAAAATCTGTATAAAGTCATATCAATATTAAGTCTGGAGTTGGTATTTGTTGCCCGAAGTTAATTTTTTTGTTCAATTTTGAACTACTAGCTCTTTACAGATGACACATGATCTTTATTGTAGAAGCATGTAGAAAATCTCATTTGTCAGAATGCTGTTTCTGATTGCAATTGTGTTTCTTCTAATAGGGTTTGTCACCATATGAGAAGAAGAAATATGTCTGGAAAATGCTTTACATATATATGCTGGGCTATGATGTAGATTTTGGTCACATGGAAGCTGTGTCCTTGATATCTGCACCAAAGTATCCAGAAAAGCAGGTGAAGTACTGATTTACACACGCACTATACTTCATTTTCGTAACCTTTATCCAAATTTTGCACGTGTAGGTGATAACTTTGTTAAGAAATTTAACTTTTTTCAACCAAGATTTAAATTCTTAAGATCGTAGTGTTGATCATTCAATTTCTCATCTCTTGTTTGGATATATATGGCCTCAAAATTATTCTTCATACTGACTTGGATTAGTGCACATGCATGCTCACTTCTATTTTCTTTTATGTTTAGATATTGTTACTGGTTGATTCGCTTGCTAATAGTTCTGTGCAAATTGTGGATGCAGGTCGGGTACATAGTAACATCATGTTTGCTTAACGAAAACCACGACTTTCTTAGACTGGTCATCAATTCTGTACGCAACGATATTATAGGACGCAATGAGACTTTTCAGTGCTTGGCAATGACCATGGTACAAAGTTATCGATGAATCGTTTATTATTTATGATATTCTTTAGTCAAAATTTTCATCTTCTTCATATTTGTTTTTCTCCATCGTGTTGTGCATTGCTCATGGTAGCTAATTGTCCAATTCTAAACCTTAGTTTCTCCTATTGCTGTATGGGGTGCGGGGATTCTATATTGGCATTCATTTGCTTGTATATCTTTTCGTATATGTATACAAGACAAAGCAACAATTGAATATCAGTTAGGTGATGTGAACTAGACGCAATAGCAATTACAACATCAACACTATCTCAGCAAACTGGTTCAATCAAAGCAAGATATCATCGCTATCTCATCTGTCACATGCAACATATTTTACTTGTTGTGTATCCACGTATGTCTTATGGTCTTGTCAGTTTCAGGATTATTAATAATCCGATCAGTTGGGGGTATCTTCCTAGGATCTCGTGCGTGTCAATTTTTAGTGAAAGTTCCCTTATATAAGACTCCTATTGTTCTGGATGTCTCTAATTAATTTTCCCCCATTTTCTTTGATCCTGTGCTTTAGCTGCCTTAATTTTTACTATTTCTTGGTGATAGATATGGTTTAATTGTCTACTTAGTTGTTCTTTATTATTTATTCTTAAGGTTGGGAATATTGGAGGGAGAGAATTTGCCGAATCGTTGGCACCTGATGTTCAAAAGTTATTAGTAAGATTGATCTTCCTCTCTCTCTTTGTTAATATTCAAATTGGCTTTAAAATAATATAATATTCAGCAAGGGTTTTTTTTTGGTTGTATTAGATCTCCAGTAGCTGTAGACCACTTGTGAGAAAGAAGGCTGCGTTGTGCCTTCTACGTTTGTTCCGGAAGAATCCGGATGTGGTCAATGTGGACGGGTGGTATGTTTAGACCCAATCTTCTGTCTTTTAAAATCTTAAGTCGATTTCATGATCTATTGCTACTTAAGTTGTGCCCAAACCTCACTAGGTCTTCATCTTTATTTAATTATTTTTTGCCAAATTTTTCCAGGGCTGATCGCATGACACAACTTCTAGATGAACGCGACTTGGGAGTTTTAACATCTGTCATGAGCCTTCTTGTTGCTTTAGTGTCCAATAACCATGACGCTTATTGGAGTTGCCTTCCAAAATGTGTTAAAATTTTGGAGAGGCTTGCTAGGAACCATGATGTACTGCCAGAGTACACTTACTATGGTATCCCATCTCCCTGGCTTCAGGTTTGTGAAACAATGTAGTATTTATTGGTGCCTTGCTATTATAATTGCTATTAATATTAAATTATTCATAGTATGTTTAAAATCGGGTCCCTTTTTTCTACGAGAAACCACAATGATGATATGACAGCAATGCTAAATCTCTATCAGTTCTTGGTGTTTTGAGATTTCTAGTATCTGTCAAAACTATTGTCTGATTCCTTTATTAGTTCTAGTAGAAGTAGAACATATTAGAGTGAAAAAGGATATTTATACTACGACATGGCTAGGTGTTGTGACTTGATTCTGTTGTGTGTTTTTATCGGTTGGATCTCTATCCAATTATATGCTGTTACTTGTAGTCTTTGGTTTCTTGTAGGTCTTCCATCTTATAATATATGTTTCTTTTTTATTCGCTGGATATAATATATGTTTCGTTTGAGCTATAAACTTTGATAGACTATGGAATTGCAATACCACACACTTTATTTATAAGACTAACATCAATTTGGAAGGGAACTCTTCCATTTTTAGAAACAAAACTATGGGCATTTACAAGCAACGGAAATGTTGTATATAGACAATGTATAGATACGTTCTGGGACCATAACAGGTTGCTAATTGCTAAACATGGCACTTAGTCAACCCATTACCAGTTCTGGAGTTTCCATTACATGACTAAGGCATTTCAGTTACTTATGATTATATGGATTATTTATACTAAAATTGTGTATAAATTTGTAATGTATGACTCAGTGTAAATTTGTGCTTTATTCCTAAAGATCCTTTTATTCCTTTCCTTTAACAATTGCTTCACTAGTCACCTAGCGTTAGGCCCAAGAGAGGATAATGATTTTGTTGTTCAGAGCTTCCAAAAAGCTGTATGTTTGTTTGTTCCCCTTGCGCTACTAGAGACAAAGGTGGTGGTCCACATCTTTCTTAGACCATTGCAAAGGCCAAAGAGAACAAGTATTGTATAGATCCATTCCTCACCCAAACTAAGAATTAAGGAAACATTCCTTGTTTTTTTAAGAAACACCCAAAGTGAAATTGCAGTCTACATAAGAATTTAATTGAAATCAATTGGTTTGATTCAATTTGCACAATCTAAGAATTTCTGTATATTCTTAGACTAAATTTCCTTTTCTTTTAATGTGATCTTCTTATTTAAGTTGTGCTACATACCAGTTATATATTAGAATTATGCAATTTTTTTCCCTTTTTATTTCTCTTCCCGAATCAGACCATAGGATGTATAACTTAGAAGATCATGCTTGGTGCAGGTCAAAACAATGAGGGCTCTTCAGTATTTTCCAACTATCGAAGATCCTAATACTCGAAAATCATTATTTGAGGTTTGTCTTTGGCACAAGTTGTTCTCAAGGTGCCCTGGATAGATCTGACAGTTTTTGTATTGGTGATTTGTAGGTATTGCAGCGTATTTTAATGGGAACTGATGTTGTGAAAAATGTGAACAAAAACAATGCATCACATGCTGTTCTTTTTGAAGCCCTTGCACTGGTACGTTTTTAGCCTAATTAACAATATGATGTTTGAAAGTTTTGAAATGAGATTCAATGCTAGGCTTATTCAATAGTGTACTGAAAGTTTGATTCAGTTATGGGTGAAGTATTGCAATTAATTTGTAGGCATGGACATTATGTTTATAATTTATGACACTTCCATGCTCCATATAAGCATAACTTTGGGAAATAACGAATGATGACACAAAGTGTGATGTTTCTTCGATAAATTAGACATGAGTGATGGATATCCCTTTGAGTACCTTGCCGAGGACACTTGAACTTCAATCCTTAGTGTTCCTCATTTGAATTGTATGCTTTTTTATTTTTATTTTTTCTGAAAAATATCCCTTAGAAAACAAGCTTGAAATAACCGAAGCATGCACAAATGATAAACTATAATCTACGCAACCAAAGACAAGTATCTCCCTGAAGATCAGAAAGAACCTGAAAGGGATGTTCTGATAGACTGGTATTACGGCCATAACTTCCACCACGGGAACAAGAATCCATTAATGTAAATTTGAAACATGCTAATATAGTAATATGTCAGGCATCATGTCCATTTTAAGAATACATAATTTAATAGAAATGATTATTTATGATGATCAGTAGATTGGAGCATGTAACTTGAGCGGTGTTGTGAACCAAGCTTACCATAAATCGCTCACCCCCTTATGTTTCACTATTTGGAATGTACGTTCCTAAATGCAATACGATTGCGACTTGGAATGGAGGTTTTGTGAAAGAATGAAAAATAATGAAGAGGAAGAAGTAGTAGTTGAAGAAGGCAAAGAACAAATCTATTCACTTACCTGGCGATTCTCTAAATCCATTAGAATTGCTTTGCGAAGAAGGCCGTGATAGGGT
Organism: Thalictrum thalictroides; assembly: GCA_013358455.1. Taxonomy (NCBI): domain Eukaryota; kingdom Viridiplantae; phylum Streptophyta; class Magnoliopsida; order Ranunculales; family Ranunculaceae; genus Thalictrum; species Thalictrum thalictroides. Next base: position 7,668 of record JABWDY010007020.1, on the reverse strand, counting down.
TTTTCTTTTATTTTCTCGTTGTTTAGTGTAAGGATTTGATAGTGTGGTTACAATGTTTGTGATACAGTGTTCCAAGGACCAATTTAGTGATTTGATGTTGTTAAGAGTCTTTGGGATGACTAGAAGTCTGAAAAACAATTTTGATTGAAGTAAGTTACTTTAAAATAGGATGCTTGAAAATTACAGTACAATGCGTTTGATAAATAAATATCTCCATATTCTAGATTATTTTGATGTGAAAGATATTAAAAATATAATATGTAGCCTAGTAATTTAGCATTTCGTTCCGAATGGATGATCCAAAGAGGTATACCCCCATCGTACCGCGTTTATACTTTTATATAACTAGCATTCTACGCTCCCATTCTTGTTCTGCGTACTGTAGCGATCCACGCTCTAGGTAACATTGTTGTGGACACTCTTGAGTCTTATTTGAGCATCTGGCTCTTAATTCTCAGTTTGTGGTTGCTCAATTCCTCGATGTATAACATTTTTGAGTTATATGATGTGTTCTCAAACTTTTTGTACAGCTTTACTGTGGTTTGAGCTTGTCTTTAATATAAATTTGGCAACTTTTGTTGGTGGTCAAGCAAAAACAGAGTGAATGTTAGTTATGTATTAAACTTAAGGACTTGAGGTTATGTGAAGAAAATTTTTGATTGGCAGATGTTTTCTCATTGAATGTGGTAAAATCTGTTATGTACTCTTATTGCCAACTAGGAAATAAAATTTCATTCTCTGAACAACTCCTTTATTTTGCACAAGGTTATGCATCTTGACGCTGAAAAGGAGATGATGTCTCAGTGTGTTGCTTTGCTTGGAAAGTTCATTGCTGTGCGTGAGCCAAATATTCGTTATCTTGGTCTGGTAAGTTGATGCGAAGGGTAATAAATGTCCTAGATGCCTGTCATCATATATATCTTCAGCAGTCAACCTATAGTTTTGTTGGATCAAAGTGAACAGTCAAAGATACCTATCTGTCAGTTGAGCAACACAGCATGCATCGTATATGTTGTTAAATGAGTTGAACTAGTATCTCTCTTTTGCAGGAGAATATGACCAGGATGTTGATGGTTACAGATGTACAGGATATTATCAAAAGGCATCAAGCCCAAATTATCACCTCATTGAAGGATCCTGATATCAGGTAAAATTTGATGGAAACACTGGCGTATGATGTTTGACAAATTTTTTATTGTGCTCTTACTTGCACGTGTCGAAATCTAGGAGCTATTAGCATAATAGCCAACTCCTGTTGTATTAAACTTATTTCCTACATCTTTTGTATTCGATAATATAAATCCAATAGATGTCCTTGTGTATGAGAAATGAAGCTGTTAGATGTTTCCTGTAAGACCCTGAATTGGGTGGCTTTTTGTTTTCTTCTTCCCTCCACCTTTTGTTCGTTTTTTGATAGATTATTTTTAATTCTCGTTCGGAGTAGGGTAGAGTAGTATGAAAATTTATCTCTTTGATCCTCATATGGTAAACTGCATTTTTTTTTTAGAAGTTTCTTACTGGACTCTATTTTTATCTTTGTTTCTTATGAGTTCTCTCATCTTTTTGGTCTTATGGGTATGCATCGAGGAGAAGAGAAACTTATGGAGTATCCCAGAATGGGATTCGTTGAGGAAATAAGTCAACACTTTTTTCTTGACAATGATGTTACTTTTACGACCAGGAAATATATCATTTTAATTTTACGACCCACAAATTATTATAAAATAAATGTTATGATTTTCTTAGGAAGAGGTTTTGTTAATATTGTTTTGCCACTGCAGTATTAGAAGGCGTGCTCTTGATTTGTTGTACGGAATGTGTGATGTCACAAATGCAAAGGACATAGTTGAAGAGTTGTTGCAGGTAAAAGTTTAGGTTTAGTACATTTCTCTTCTTTGATTTCAATTTTTTGGTGAATCTGAGCCGAGTCGTTTAGAGTACAATGTGTTGAAAATGATTATTCTATCACAGTATCAGTAAGGTGGTGTTTGTTTTTTCAGTTATAGTGCTTCTGATAGCTTATAAGCTATTAGAAAACCATAAATGGTGTTTGTTTTTATGGGTAGTTATGGTCTTATAAGATAATCTAGTAGAAAATGGACTAAAAGGTGGCGGTTACTATAAGCTATATTTTCAAGCTTATAGCTAGTAGCTAGTAGCTTATAAGCTATAAGCTATCAGATAAAAAAACAAACAGCACCTAAGACTATTGGTTCAGACTTCAGACATGCCACTGATATGTCTTCACTTTTCAGTATCTAAGCACAGCGGACTTTGCAATGCGTGAGGAATTGGCATTAAAAGCAGCGATTCTAGCAGAGAAGTTTGCTCCTGATCTATCATGGTAAGACTGGACTTTACCTATGAGATGGTAGAACAACTGATCGTCTTCTCATGCTTGCAACTTGCTATACATCCATTTAAAATGTTTCTTTCCAGATAAATTTGTTTGTATAAGTACAATATGCTGGGATACTATTTTTTTCTTTAACTATATGATGTAATTCTGTTTTAAGTTATAGATTTTTGGGCATTATGCTATCTCCATAGTGTAGCATTATAGGGGGAGGGAAAATGCTACTATTACCTGCTGATTTGTGGCTTTACATTTTCTGGGTAATCATGCATTCTGAAGGACTGTACCAGTAAATAATATCTGGTATCCGTTGGTGTTTATTTATTTTCTCGATTTATTTTTCATAGAAGTAATATGTAGTGAGTATGCTCTTCACAAACAAGCAATATGGAGCAAGGAGGTGAAAGCCCAAAGGCCATCAAGAGTTTGGATTGTTCTCCAACGAAAATAGTGCTCTTGCAAGAATTTCCCCCTTTTCTTTGGTTACTGATTTCCGAGACCAACTTGATACCATAGAGCAACCCATTATCACTTGAAACTAAAAATTATAAAAATTGTTGCATTATTAATAATATTCATTATCGGACCGTGGAAGTAAAAATCATAGAAAATCATTTGGTGTGCACGTAGATGACCACAAAAATTCTTTGGCCAGAAGTTCAAGTCTAAGCTTGGTTTATGACTGATTCATGAAGATCTTTAACATGAATGGATTTCATAAAACATTTGCGTTTTTTTTTTATAAATATAAGACTATAAGTGTACGCAGAAAAAATAAATGGTCAAGTCATATCCCTCTATGCATTTACAAACATTTAGTGTTCTCCTCTGCCCAATATTATGTGTTTTACCTTCATTATGTTGCATTGCAATCCAGTGTATCACTGGAATTCAGCATGTGTGGATAGTAATACTTCATATCTTTGTAAGAATGAGTGCTATATTCTGATTTTTTAACTCATGCTTAATTACAGGTATATAGATGTTATTCTGCAGTTGATAGACAAGGCTGGCGATTTTGTCAGTGATGACATATGGTATCGTGTTGTACAGTTTGTGACAAACAATGAAGATTTACAGGTTTTAGTTTATAATGCATTATACTTTTTCCTGACACTTTATGTAACTTCATCTCCTCTCTCCCTCGCTCTCTTTTTCTCTCATTTGTCACATATATTCCTGACACTTGTAACTTTCAGCCTTATGCAGCTGCAAAGGCCAGAGAATATCTTGACAAGCCGGCTATACATGAGACAATGGTTAAGGTGTGCTCTTTTACTTTTTTTTAATTTTTTTCATTTTGTATCTTGTAATGCTGAATATATTATCCTATACGGTATGATGCCAAGATGCTGATATTTGTGATTCCTGACGTCCATCTTAAGAAAAACATGCTTCAAATGCATACCCTACCTATTTTGAAGGTTTTCATGCCGTTCTCTAAGAAGTTTTCATTGAAGAAGCTAGTGCTGGTAGAGGTTCCAGTACTCCAGCGCGAACCAATTTAGGGAAGTTTCAGTACTGTAGAATCACCCGATAGCGCACAAAAGGAAGTTCTAGATCAAACATCAACTATGAATGAATAATAGATAAGAAAATCTTCAAGAGGTTACATGTGGTCTAGCTTGTATTAAGCCATATGAGGTCTAGCTGGTTTTACTGCTACCTTAGCGAAAGCACATCTTGGCCCCAACTTTGACAACGTAGGTGTTAAGTAAAATCTTGTTAGTTACTTATGACCCAGGCCTTTAATGGGAGTTAGTGGACGTGGGAGTAAAATCGTGGTACATCCTACCCATTTAGGTTAGGCTCCTGTGTCTTGTCTGACATACCCTTGGTTATCAGATTTCAACTCATATAATCTTCCTTGGGTATCAGCAAACAACAGAACACATTCTAAGTCTACTATGGATGTAGTCTATAGATATTTCGACCCTGGTGATCGACACTTTGCGTTTTTTACGTATCAATTTTTTAATGCCACATGCATCTTACTGCTTGGTCTGACTTATATTAAAGTGATTCGACTTTGTAATATACTAATATCTTATATGGAAGGATGTAGACCATTTTTATTCCGTTTTAAGTGTATTCTTCTCCTTGATTTATTGCTTGTTGATTTTATATTCCTCCAATATAGATTATAACCATACTTGTAAATGTGTCGTTTGTTTATGCGCGTCTTTGTGTCTTTCCTAAAGCAATTTATTTATTTGTTTAGTACTATGGAAATGTTTGATTCTTTTTTGATAAAGTGGATTATGCATGACAGGTTAGTGCGTATCTACTTGGAGAGTATGGCCACCTTTTGTCTAGACGGCCTGGTTGTAGCCCTAAGGAAATTTTTAGCCTCATACATGAGAAATTGCCAACAGTATCGTAAGATGTGTTTAATCTTTTTTTAACTTTCCTTTTTACTATGGTATTATTTTCTTATCCATGTGATTTTTTTTTTTTACTTTTGCAGTACTCCCACAGTTGCTATACTTCTTTCAACATATGCTAAGATCTTGATGCACAATCACCCACCTGATGCAGAATTGCAGAGTCAGATTTGGGCAGTCTTTAACAAGTAAGATTGACCTTCAACAAAGTTATTTTTTCTTACCTATTTAGTTGAGACTGAGCTTAGTGGTTTTTATTTTTTCTTGTTTGTAATAATAGATATGACAATCCCTTTCTTTTCTAGGTATGAGAGTTGCATTGATGTTGAGATACAACAGAGAGCTGTTGAGTACTTTGCATTATGTCAGAAAGGTGGAGATTTGGTGGATATCTTGGCTGAAATGCCCAAATTTCCTGAGCGCCAGGTTTGTGCAAGAAATATTTTTTTCAGATTCTACAAGTAAATGAAGGTGAAAGAGCTTTTTGTATCTAATTGAATTGCTGGCCTGGATATTAAGATTGAAAAACTGATAAGACTACCACCACTGTACTGCCCTAAATGAATGGAGGAATAGGAATTAATCAGCTGATCCTTAACATATGGGATATGGTGGTCTTGTTATCATTTATTTTCTAGAAAGTCGGTTGTTCAATTATCCATAGGCCTTTGTTACTAATTCTATCTTCTTTTTAAATCAGTCTGCACTGATAAAAAAGGCTGAAGATACTGAAATTGACACTGCTGAAAAAAGTGCCATCATGATGAGACAGCAGCAGACTTCAAATGCTTTGGTCGTGACTGACCAACCGTCTGTTAATGGATCTTTACCTGTTGGTCCACTCACCCTAACGAAAATGCCTAGCATCAGCAGTAATGTGAGACCTTGTTCTCTTTAAAGTGTTCATATTGTGATCATATGTTTCAACCGATGTCTTATTAAGTTGTCTATTTCAGGATGCAACCCTAACAGACCAAGGGCTGGCCCACATAAACGGGACCTTGACCAGAGTAGATTCTCATTCTGCTGTACCATCTCAAGATCTTGGTGATTTACTTGCTATTGAAGGTCCTCCTGTTGCAGCTAATCCAGCTGAGCAAAGTTTGTCCTCTGGCGTGGATGGTGTTTCCAATGCAATCGATGCTTTAGCACTTGCTCCTGTAGAGGAGCAGTCAAGTTCAGTTCAGGTATTCTTAAAGTAATGTCATCTACTTAGTGTAGTAATTGCTGTAACATGTTAGGGCCTTACAGGTCTCTCAGCAATCGGCACAGTCCTGTCTTGAACCATTATCTGCATTCCACATTTATGATGCTGTTTTGTGTGCTGCATTTGCTAATGGTCACACATGTTTGCAGCCAATTGGAAATATTGCCGAAAGGTTTCATGCTTTGTGCCTGAAGGACAGTGGTGTGCTATATGAGGACCCTTATATTCAGGTATTATGTATAACTCTATTGCCTATTTCCTTGTAAAACTGTGATCTATTAGGGTATATCGGTATTTGTTTTTGAAGAAGACCTTAAACTAAATGTAATCAAGGACAATTACAAAATTTCCAAATACTCTCAATATGCTACTCCATAGCCAAAAAGTATGACCCTGCAAAACTCTAACACCATTTCCATGTGAAGATATTTGGTGCAAACGTGGGAGAATTGTGAAACAAATGCCTACTATCACATCGAAGCCACAAATAAACGGAAACATCCCGCTGCAAAGGGGAGGAGAATGCGGTTGCAAAGGAGAGAAACGCTGTTGCTTCTGCAAACCATGCACTCCATTGCTACATCTCATTAATAGCCTTTCTGGAAGTGTAACACGCTCTACGACATCCAGCTCCATATTAACCAACGAATATACACCAGTACCAACACCAAAACTAAATTAATCCTTGGATGCCACTAATCAGTGCCCCTCCAGCAATAAAATTTTGTTGAGAAATTTCTTCCAACATTTTCTATTGATTTTATTTTTTTCAATTCAAGGAAACCTACCCTCAAAATTGTTCATTACCAGTATCAAACACTTCACAACTCCAGTATCAGTAACTCATAATTTTCCCAAATAATTGAGATTGCCAATCAACCATCGTTATTCCAATCAAGATCCAATTAAATCATCAAAGACTACCAAAGCCCTGAATTGCGACTGACGCAGTATTCTAAACATAACCAGTTCGTTGCAAAAGAACATATAGCAATTATGACACTTTGTCCAAATCAATAAGAAACTAATTCATACCTCTCAAAAAAAATTAAGAAACCAATTCAGACTGCGCCAGACTTGATTAAAGGTGGTTGCTAGAATGTCGCAAGATCAAGCTGACCATAGAGGGTGCGGCTTGGTACATGTTTGTATTAATACTACCTGTCCTTTCTTGTTGCTGTTGTAAGAACAGTTGCTTGTGCAAAAAATGAGCGAGAGACATCATGCAATCAAGCACTTTGTGTGAAACTTCCCAAAGTAACAACTTTTCTTTCCCAACAACCTGTTTTGTTTTCGTTGCTGCGATCATGCAGTAAATATCTATGTCCATTTCTTTGGCCCATTCAGTTGCAAATTGGTAGCACTAACCTAAACTCTTGTTACTATGTTCAAAAAGGCTAATATTACTTCAGAATGCATTGGTTACAAAAATATTTATTCGAAACTTAAATCTCATCCAGGACATTCAGAAACCTACCTAATACCCCTAAAACAAATACCAAACAATATATAAACCTTTTATGATTGTAACAGATATACTTAGAAACAAGGCGTAAAATCTTTTTGAGCTTAAGGATTCAGTCTCCTTTTGTACCTCTAGCTTCTTCAAGTGATTGCTTATGCATAATTCTTAATCCATTTTCCCAACAACTACTTTTGGTCAGATTGGCATAAAGGCAGAGTGGCGAACCCATCTTGGTCGGCTTGTACTTTTCTTAGGA
>JABWDY010006979.1:6544-18865 GCA_013358455.1 Thalictrum thalictroides | reverse complement strand
AAAAAAAAACAAAAATAATGCCCCGAAAACAACAGAAACCCTAACCCTAATTCTCGCCTTTCTTCTTTCCTTTTTCCTTCTCTGGTTCTCTCTCTCGACCAGAGTTAGGGTTAGGGTTTCTTAAATGGACAGTTAATTTGCTATGAATGACAACAAATGTCAACAAAAGATGATGGGTAGAGGTGTAGAAGGAGGTTGTGGAACTCAACAGAAACCTCTTACCTTTATTTCTTCTTCTTCTAGAACAGAACAACAACAACAACAGCAACAGCAGAGTGAACAAGTTCTTAGAGAAATTGGATTCTTTGATCAAGCAAGAAAAGCTCTTACTGAAAGGTGCCCTTTTGATTCTGAAGAAGTTAATGTTAATTCTTCTTGTAGGGTTTCTACTTTACCTGTTGGATTAGCTGATGTTTTGTCTAGGTCTTCCAATAATAGTAATTATAGCCGTAAAAGGCAGAAGAAATCTTCTTCTGGACATTTTGATTCTTCTAACATTTGGGCTCAAACTGAAGATTATTTTAGATTAGTTGGTTTAAATGATATTGACAATTTGTTCAACAAGTCTTCATTTGGTTCACTAGTAGCAGATACTCAGTCGTGTTTTACTATTCTGCCTGTTTCCTCTTCCTCTTCCAATACTGTGGCAGAGAATGTGGGTTCTGTTGTTACTACTGCGAGTGGTGGTGTTGGTGGTAGTGATGCTACTGGCATTGAAACTGTTGAAGGTGGTTCTGACTCTCAATCTCTAGCTGTTGTTAAAGAGGAAAAAGAGAATGGAGTACAGTTACTGGAAATCGATGGTTTGCGAGAGGTTATTGCAGGTAATGCTTTGTCGTCACCTCGCGAAGAAATAGTAGAACATAAGTTAGGATTGGTATCAAATTTACCAGACATACACAGTAATTTGGAGTGGCTTTTGGGCTCTAGAAACAAGGTTTTCCTCACGTCAGAGCGTCCTTCAAAGAAAAGGAAGTTGTTAGGCAGTGATGCTGGTTTAAACAGACTTCGTGTGTTGTGTCCTTCTGAAGGACACAGTTTGCCAGTCTGCCATTTGTGTTGCTTGAGGGACCTAGGCGATCATTCAAACCAGCTTCTGGTATGTGAATCCTGTAAGGTGGTTGTCCATCAGAAATGCTACGGCGTGCAAGATTCCTCTGTTGCGCCATGGTTGTGTTCATGGTGTAAGTATTGTGGCGAAACGGGTAGTGAAATATTCTCCGCACCATGTTGTCTTTGCCCCAGAACAGGGGGTGCTTTAAAACCAGTTGCTAAGGATACTGCTGAAAGAAAATCTAGTTTCTCTGGTAGGTTTGCTCATTTGGTTTGTAGTCAGTGGATGCCTGAGGTTTTCGTCGAGGACACAAGGAAAATGGAGCCAATTATGAATCTTGAGGGAATTAAGGAAACACGGCAAAAGTTAGTATGTAATGTATGCAAGGTGAAGTATGGTGCATGCGTACGTTGTAGTCACGGTAATTTTTATTGCTTATTTTTATTTCAGACAAATAGCTGTGTATAGTTTCTCTACCTGGTTAACTGAGGGTGCACTACAAAGACAAAGATGTCCATATCACCATATGTGCACCCTGTGACTGTTCTGTTTTACTTTTATTCATGAATAACGTAGTATTTTTTGCAATCTCATTGTTATGTGAAAAGCTTTTATATGGCATATGATGATTAGGGAGGTATTTTAATAAGTTGTATCAGATTGGGAAGTGCGCTTCTGTGAAATGCTCATACTTTTTTTAGACAAATCTTTGATGCACACATATTTCTGAATGAGCTAAAAATGTTAGTGATATATCGACTACAGTGGAGACTTTGGCAACAATGTGAATCCATATTGAACCAAACAAACCAACATGCCTAGAGCTATTTTGGAATGGGTGCCATTTATGTTGATATTTGCTACAAAGTCAACAGCCCGTTAATGAGTGGTTTTTTAGTCTGCTCTAAATTCGATTGGGAAAAGAGGGTTAAAAAGAAAAGTAAGCTGACAAAACCTACTGCACTTGGGAAAGGGAAAAATAAAAGCTAACTTGGTACTACATATTCTCGGCAAACTAAGAGGTCCCCTTTATCTGAATTCTGATAGATGATTATGAAATTCTTTTGGTGCTTTTAGGAGGAGACGGCTTTTAGGTGGAGATGACTTTTGGGTGGAGGAATGTTGTTTCCTGGTTTAGGTTAGGGACTTCTTTGGGGAAGCAACATTTGGAGGGATCTAACAGGAGAAGGATACATGTAGTTTAGTAGTTTTGATTAGCTGACCCAAAATTTTTATCTAATGAAAAGCAGAACAAATTATCTCCCTTCACTATTGTTTTGAAGAAAAGATTAAAATGAAAATGGCTTGAGATAACATATCTTTATATGTCATAACCTTTTTAAAAGGAACAATGTGGGCTCCTGCGCTTCTAGTGTAAAGATAGGAAAAACAGATTTGTCCTTGGAGTTAGGTTGATATTCAAGTAGTCAACTGTTTCTCTCTTAACAAACTTCTCAACTTTAGTTAATTAGCTCAAAGCAAGAGTTGATTGGGAGTATGTTTAAAGAAATATAAGGAATTTGAAAGGGTGAGAGGAATCTCTTATTTATGTGCTCAGTGCACCTTTCTCAGTTTTGTACGAGAGAGTCACAGTTGAACTCCTCAGAAAATGGTAAGAAATCTTTTGTTACTCCTGTGACAAGTTCTCTCAGCCCTTGCAAAGTAGGAATGCCAAAAAGAAAAGCCTAGCTAATGAGGAGGATATCACCACTTAAAGGGGATCCTAAAGTCTAATGCCCTACCTCTCCTTTAAAGTTCGCAACCAGAACTATAGGGTCTCTTCACCTGTGGGATTAGTGAGTTCAATGCTATCTGTTTGTCTTCAAATGTAGGGCATACCTTGCTTTCTAAAGTGTCACAATTAGTTTAGGTTTTTATGATAAAATGCATCCCTACGTCTCTTGTCACTGGGTGAACAGAACTTCAAGGTCATATCCTATATAGTTTTTTTTGAAATTTGACTGGAGCCTCATTTAAGGTATTTCAAAAGTCTCTGATAGCCAACTGCTCTTTCGTAACAAACTTTAGACTTCACTTAATTTGCCCTAACAAGATTTCCAAATCAGGGATTTTGAGAAAGAATAAACCTGAAAAGGCATATATATGACCAGAATGATTCATTATGTGTAGTTGTGCCCCATTCTTGATTATGCACTCACAATTGAAATCCTTAGAAATTGGTAGGAATTGATTTGCGATTGATGTGCTTTAGTATGATCCTTGAAAAACTAAATATAGATAATTGAACCTCTATGTCTCATCTTATTGGTGGGACAAAAAGAACTTTAACAATCATATCTTATACAATTGTTCCCAAATTTTGCTGAAGTCTAATAATGTAAGTATTTAATATTAAAAATATCAGAAATGGAATCTTACAAAGCTGAGCTCCATCGACCTTATTTTTTTCATGCTACAGTCTTTTAAACCACAACAAAATACTGTTGCAGTTTTTTTATAGTAAGATCTGTGCATGTTGTAAAGGTTATCTGGTAGATATTATTTGTTGTATTGGGTTGTTTCAAAGAAGGTTTGGTAGCTTAATTTCTTGCTAATTGCTCTTCCTGGACACTGGTTGGAACATCTTCAATCATTGAAGGATTCACCTTTATATTGATTAAAAAAAGAAAGAAGAAAACAATCAGAAATATATTAAGATTTCAAAATAGAACTGAGATGCCTACAAGATATTGTGGGTCCATGAGCCCACAGGATGTTTCTCAGTTAAGTCCTGGTATTCTACCTTACTTCTTGTGTCTTCCCATTACCCCACTCCTTTGCCTCATCCTAGATACCATTGGAAATTTTAATGGGGGCCAAAATCCCTCCTAGGGGTTGCTTTCTTTAACTGGTGTGCTAGACTTGGGAGTATTCTGACTATAGATAATTTGCGTAGGAGGGGTATGGTTTTTGTTAATTTCTGTCCGTTGTGTTATGAGTCTGGGGAATCGATAGGTCACACGCATTCAATGTCGGTTTTAACATGTTATGACGCAAACCTAACTGACTCTTGTAGACAAGGGTACAGATTTGAGGAGAGTATTACTCCGTGGGAGGAGATGGCAATTGTATCTAGTACTAGTAGTATCTAATGGCTTGCCTAGTATCATGTTGTAGTTGTTGTGAGGACCTCACTCACTTCAACCTCTTTAGCTCTTGGCCTGTTGTAAACTTCCATTTCCAATCAATAAAAGTTCTATTCAGCTAAAAAAAAACATTATAAATTGGGTCTGCTGTTTTTTAGAAAAAATACCTGGGAGGTTATGTTTGTTATTCAGTTTGTTCCAAAAAATTACTATAATATAGGCTGTTTTTTCTTCTTTAGCTGTTGGCCCTCTCGAATCTATTCTACATGAGTATCTAATATTTGGTATTGAAGTACTGCTACATTCGACTTTGATCATCCTGTGTTTTACTGTTTTAAGAAATGGATGGGCGTTTGCTGCACTACTGATATTAACTCTTACAACACCTGATGTGACCTTTGGTAGATTGTCTTTTGATACTTAGAAGCTGGAATGCACATTGCATTTTTTAAGATATGATGTTGATGACATTTTATTCCCCTGGTTTGTTGTGTATTTATTTCATTATTTGACTGTTTGTTCAGGAACTTGCAGAACTGCTTTCCATCCTTTATGCTCAAGGGAAGCAAAACACAAGATGGAGATATGGGGAAAGACTGAATCTGAAACTGTATGTATTTTTTTTTTTTCTGGTTGTAAGCAAATTGTCCGTTTTATTGCTTATTCTTGTGCTGTCATGGGGATGACAAGATTTACTCCTTCATGAAAAATTCAGGTTGAATTAAGGGCTTTTTGCTCAAAACATTCAGACTTTCAACATAGTACTACTCAACAAGCAAACTTTCATCCACCCTTACCTGTTGGTTGTGATTCTTCTGTTTCCAAGATTTTTCCTGTAAAACTGTTGGCGAGCGAATCACATAAGTTGAAGCTTGTGCATAAGAATGGAGACAAAAGCATTGTCCTTGTTCCCACCTCTGATGGGATTTCTACTGATTTGGGGAATAGTGAGGTGTCAACCGAACAAGATACACCGACTCCTAGATCAGATGCTAGGCCTGAGCCAGAATGTCATGATGTTAATTCCTCTGTCAGTGTGGGAACATCTAATGGAATCAGTAAAAAAAAGGCAACTGAGGGCAATAGCAATGACGATAGTAACTCATCTGATTCACTAGATTTTACCCAGGTCCTGAAGAAGGTAACTGAGATATAATATGTCTTGAGAAGCTCTATATGCTTTTAGATAGTATTATTAATTGCCTACATATCGTTCTGTTTGTTGAACAGTTAGTTGATCGTGGAAAAGCTATTTTGAGTGACGTGGCATTAGAGATTGGCATTTCAACAGATTTTTTGGCAACAACTTTGGCGGTACTTTAGTAAATAACATAACATGCTATATTTAACTTGTATTGTAATAAGGTTCTAGAAGCTTACTCATTGCTACTTTTAATTCTTTCTTTTTTTATACATACGATCTTTTTATTCATGTCTATAATTGCTTTTGTATTACTAGGGTGATCGGCCCTCCTTTCCCGACTTGAATTGTAAAATATTGAAGTGGCTTCGTAACCATGCGTATATGTGCAACTCACAGAGTGGAAGCAATTCTGCAATTTCACTAAGGGCTAGTCTTGAAGGGTGTGATGGTCGCAGTGTCAACAAAATAGAAGGCAATAATATCCCCGATGCTGTCCTTGAGAAGTCCATGCCTCCAAGGAAACCAATAAGTAATATAACGTTTATGAAGGATAACAAAATAGTTTGCTCAACGAAGGGAAAAAATGTATTGCTAAAAGACAATGCAATAGGAATAGGTGAAGTTAATACACATTCAGTGGTTTCTAATGGAGATGCAAAAAATGATGGTAATGGAAATGGATCCATTTTTGTTGATGGCGATCCTTGTGTAAACGAAATAGGAGACAAGGAAAAGGTAAGCTTAAACTTTGCAGTTCCTTGGAATGTCATCTCAAAGTTTGTATAAATTTGATCGCATTAGGACTTGCGTAGTTTTAGAAATTTGATCTTGTTCACATATGAATTATCGAGGTAATGTTTATATATCTCTATTATTGTTAAAAGGAAAAACTAATAAGCTGATAAAAAAGGGTTGAGATCATAGTTCAAAATCTCGAATATTTGCGAATATCCGATTATCAAAAAATCGGATTTTTCCGAGATGCCGACACTGGAAAGCGAAGAAGATGCCGTGTGTCCGTGAAATTCCGTGTATCCTATTCTTGAAATATCGGATAAATTCGTGAATATTCGGCCGGCACGATCGAGATTTTGATCTATGGTGGAGATAACCTACTAATAAAAAAAGAAGGCTTCAACTTCCAATCCTAAGGTTCACTTACTAGTAGACAAGACCAGAGTTGTTTGGTTCGTGGAAATTAAACTGAAGAGAAAGAGAGAAAGAGGGATTGAGGGAGAGATAGTTATCAATTGAAAAAGAGGGATAAAGACGTATGGTACCGAGTTTGTAGGAGTTAAAGTTAGTAAAATATTTTTTTATCTGATTAAAAAGAATTAACATTTGCTTTTTCGATTCAATAAAGTTTACATTTCTTCCTTTCGTCTTTCTTTTTTGATGGATCCCTCTCTCTCATGTCCAATTTGATGGCAGAATATTGATATGTAGAGAATAGCTAGTGGTTATATTATTTAAGTTGCTAATTTTATTTCCAATTTCTTATAAATGCTTTAGCTTCAACCATGTGAATGTTTTTATTTTTGTCAGATTTCTTCTGAGCCTTCAGGCTTTGAACACTTGGGTTTTTTGGAGCAATCTGTCAGACCCAAAGGTATGTTATTGTAAGCTTTTCTCTTTACCTTAATGTATATTTTATTTATCAAGAATGTGCCTTTTCTGCTTATTGCATGTGCAGTATCTCAAACTATTATCAATCATTGTGTACTTTACTCTTGGAATGAGCAGTTGGATTACTGTTTAATGTAATGCATGTGACATATTGTATTTTTAATCTCATTACATAATGGAATATTGTCTTGGTTCTTGTTCTAAACGACGTAAAATTTGAAGATTTTAACCTAAAACAAATTCTGTTTATACTTTCTCTCCTAGCTTTATCTGTGAACCAAACAGAGCTGCAGTGGGAAATTTTTGGACTGTGTTCAGCGGAAACCTACAAGACAAGAGAGAGAGGGGGAATAAAAGCAGGAAAGAGTGCGTGAATTAGAGAGAAAAAATAGAGCTCAGAAAAAAGAAAATTGGTAGATATCGGCTGGATTTTGAGGAACCGATAAGGGAAGCCGTATCCACAATGTTAAACATTATTTGTTTTTCTAACTTCTGGAAGAAAAGAAACTTTATTTTTTTTCTGAGTTTAAGTTATAGTAAAATAGACAGTGTCCAGGAATACGAACCAAACAGTCTTAGTTTTTGTAAAAGTTGACGAATGTAAAGGTGGAGCCTGCCAGGCTATGTAGCAAGGACACCTCTCTTAATCTCACGCACCGGTGTCCGACACTGACACTCTCAGGACACTCTGGGACACCTTGGCTAAGGGATAACTTTGTAATTTTAATCTTTTTTAAATGAAGTGGGTCTGGGATAGAGAATAAAGAAATATAAATGGGGAGAGAGAGTGAGAAACAAACAAAATATCTCTAAAACTTCTCTTCCAAGTCTCAAGGGTCTATCTACTCTCTCATCATCTTCTACTATCTCTTTCTCTACGTTACTTTCTCTTCATCCTTCTTCATCTTCCTTCATCTCCCTTCATCTCCCAAGTTCAAGTCTTTTTTGGTTTTCTAAGTAAAATCTTTGGTTTTAAGTAACTTATGTGATTAAGTTACACCAAAGTTTACTAAATACTTTGTTTTCCCATTAAGAACTGCCATGGCTGCAGCTTCAACAACTTCAACAGATGGTAGTAGTGCATGATGAATACTAGAAAGTAACTTTAATAAATATATATGCTAGAAAAAAAAATGTGTCGGTGTCCTACTTTTTCAGAAAATTACGTGTCGGCGTGTCCGTGTCCCGTGTCCGTGTCCGTGTCCGTGCTTCATAGCTGCCAGGGTTTTCCATCTTGATACTATTAAGAATGAAGTGTTTGTGTAATTGTGTCATGTTGAAATTTTTACTTTGACCCCCCACAACATGCTCAGTTGTTTGCGAGAGATTTATATGGTGTTAACTGGGGTGTAGATTGTTTTGAAGTAAATGCATGAAGATAAGGGATCTTGCGAATAATTCATGTTTCCAAGAACCGTCATCTGGTGTTGGCTGAGGAACACACGTGGCATTTTGAGAGAGGTGTCTTATGTCTGGTTTGTTTCTCGGGTTTATCAAGGATACTTGATTGCAAAGCATGGAAAGGATAAATATCTTTTTTCTATATAGGTTGTAGACTGAAAGGTTGTGTTTCTTTTGGGTTGTATACTTAACTGTCCCTTATGTGACAGTTCATGTTTGTGTTTCTTTTGGGTTGTCTGGAAAGGCAAATTATCCATGTTATAAGGAGACTGAACACATGGTAGAAAAAGAATTGTGACCTTTGTTCAGGTGATTCTCACCCGAGTCCTGGAAAAGATGGTCTTTTGGTCCAGATAATTTCTGAATCCTGTTCAATTCTATATTCTAATACAGGTGTGGCTGTTTGCATGTGTGAACTCTCAACTCTTTCTTTGTCTAAATCATTTTCTCTTTTAGTGATGTCCCCATACGGTTCAAGAATGAGATTTCTAATTTACATACTGAAGCATCATATTTTTTCCTTTACCATTTTATTAATTTTAGCGCCTGTCTGGGTAGAGTTTTTCCACTTTATTTATTTTAGAGCCTGTCCAGGCAGTTCTGCTTAGGCTGCCGCCACCCCATGGATCTCTTATTTAATCTCAATAAAAATAGATTAGTATAAAATAAGAAAAGAAGAATCAACAGTTTTATATTATAATGACTCAATGAGAGCTGGAAATTGTGAATTTGTTGAGGATGACAGCTGGAAATTTTATATTCATTATGGTGTGCTCTCTATGAAGTGGGGTGTGCCCGAACACCAACCCATGTTTTAGTGATGACTGCATGATAGAAGAGGGCTGATAGAACTTGTTTATACTGGCAAAAACATTTTAGGTTAAGTTTTCACTTATAAAACTTTTGTTCTTTGTATTTGGGGTTTACAAATTCTTTTTAAAGTTAAACAAAACATTTATGGTGTTACCTGTCTTTTCAGATATTTATAAATGTCAGTTATGATTTTATACTGTTCATTTAGCATTTGAATATGTGGGAAACCATTCAGTGAGTATCTGTTTCGATATTGGTTTGTAAATGTTGTTGAGCTTGCTAACGAGCTATGGCAGCTAGTCCGAGAATGTTGTAGGCTTTTAGTGAAGAGTGGACATGATAAAAAATGCTTATAGAACTTCTTTATACTGAATAACATACAAGTCATTTTTAAAGCAGCTACTATTGTTTGAGATTAGACTTGTATGAGTTCACTTTGAAAGTGTTAGCTAGAAGGAGTTGTGAAGGATACTAGTGAGGGAAGTAGTTGCTCTATGGTTCCTGAAGGAGGGAAGGCAAGGAGCCAATTTGAGCAAAAACAGATAGGGGGAAAGAAGCTGGAGGAAGTGATGGGCGAGAGATGGTTACAAAACACCGAAGCAAACAGGAAGCAATTTAAGTCACGTTAGAGAGATCGATGAAGCAGCACCCGATGGAAGAGGAGACAATCAGATTTGAGTGGCAAATTTCAATGGACAAATTTCACTGACTATGATAATGATAAAGAATGGGACGTGGATTTGAGGGATTGTCCTCAATCTATGGGGATTAGGAGTCTTTTTTTTTTCATAATGGTGCACATTTTGTAATTCTCTCTTTATAATGCTAGCTGATCTTCATATGAGCTTTTCTTGGATATATTTCATTGCTCATATCAGTGACCTCATTTTTCGTATAAATAAAAAAGTGTTAACTGTATTGTCTGGATACATCTAGGAGATCTATTTCTGCAAATGCATTCCTGTTTTTTTCTTTTGGTTTTGGGTTGAGATATTTGTTAGCGTGCGAGCGGTGTAGGGGAATTCTAAAAGGAGCAAGCAGAAACTCTTGTATAATTTTAGTATTTTGTTCTTCTTTAATAATCAATTAGCTAATGACTACTGCTTATGGGGCTATGGGCTTCTTCTTGATAGATTCGCTTGCATTATATCAACGATTACCTCTTTTATCAAGTAACTATTATAGTTCTGATGCATTGTGTTGGTTTGTAGATATAGTTGAGCTTGGTAATGGCAGCATATGTGAGAGTGGTCAAGCAACTGTCATTGATAACTCTATCCAGTGCGGCTTGACAATTTCCAATGAGGAGCAGCCTGTCTCTGCTGTTGATGTGGTGGCTCCAGTTGTGCTTGATTTCCTGTAAGCTGTTTTGTATCAACTAGTTTGCACATTATAATATGGTGGTTTTCAGATGTTCTTTGGCATTTGACAGCCATAAATCCCAAAATTCACTAGTTTTATTTACTTATTTTTTCTTTTATATTCGTCTGACACAGAGGTGTACAGTCTTCATGTTCTTATATTCATCCGTTTATCCAAAAGAGGTTGTCGCAATTGCAGACTGCTTCAATGGCCCAGCAGGAGAACATCAATATCAATTTGAATGGTAATATTTAGCCAGCTGTTCTTGTAAATTTTTCGTAAATTGATGTGATTCAGATATTAGATTCTTTGCTTAACAGGTGTGAATGAAAGACATAGCTCTAGTGTTTTCTCAAATGACAATAACTACTGTTCACCTTGCATTAAAGATCATACACCATCTACTTTAAAGCTGGAACAGTTGGTGGAGGCCAAGAAGATGGGAATTTTGGATCTCTCACTGGAAGACGAAGTGGAAGGAGAGCTTGTATACTATCAGAATAAGCTAATTGACCATGCTGTTAGAAGCAGGCGCTATTGTGGTCTCGGCCTCTCTTTTATCAATCATCTATTTTTTATTATTATAAGAAGAATTGTACTTTCAGATCTGTGCCTTTCCTTGACTTTAGTGCTGATACTTTTAATACATTCTGTTTGAATGTCATGCAGATGATTTGATGTTTAGGGTCATAAATGCTCTTCCACAGGAGCTTGACACCGAAAGGAAGCAAAGATGGGATTCTGTACTTGTCAACCAGTATATATCTGGGCTTAGAGAAGCTAGAAAACAAGTAAGGAAAGAGAAACGCTACAAAGAAGATCAAGCTGTTCTTGCTGCTGCAACTGCAGCAGCTGCAGCTTCTTCTAGAATTTCTTCATTTAGGAAAGATTCACATGATGAGGCGGTTCATCAGGAGGTTCTAAATTTTTTTGGCAATTAAGTGTTTACAAATTTGTATTCTGAAAACGTGAATTAAATTCCTTTTTAATCTTGTGGCCTTTTTGTAGGTGAGTGTTGGTGGAAGAACTGCTCCATATTCTCAGTTGATGCCACGAGCAAAGGAAACACTCTCAAGATTGGCCGTTTCACGGGTTTCATCAGATAAGCCCTCTGATATCTTCCAGTTAAAATCATTTTTGAACGAACAACAACAATTGTGTGACATCTGTAGAAGATCTGAGACAATGATGAACCCAGTCGTCTTTTGTAGCAATTGCAAGGTATCTGTTAAACTTTTTATTTAGTAACTGCTTGACCGACGTATGTTTTTTTGCACTAGGGTTAACAAAGTCTGCCATTGATCAGGTTGCTGTCCACTTTGGTTGTTACCGTGGTGCTAAAGATCATACTGGACCTTGGTATTGCGAACTTTGTGAAGAGCTATTGCCATTTAGAAGCCCTAGATCTCTACCGATGCATTTGCGAGAGAAATCAACTTTCAGTGCACAGTGTGGTTTATGCGGTGGCACTAATGGTGCATTCAGAAAGTCCACCGATGGCCAGTGGGTCCATGCTTTTTGTGCTGAGGTACACAATGATTTGTACTTTTTTTATTCTTATTGATTTTTGTTTG
Organism: Thalictrum thalictroides; assembly: GCA_013358455.1. Lineage (NCBI taxonomy): Eukaryota > Viridiplantae > Streptophyta > Magnoliopsida > Ranunculales > Ranunculaceae > Thalictrum > Thalictrum thalictroides. The sequence continues at coordinate 6,805 of JABWDY010006979.1, read as the reverse complement.
TGCAATGGTTCATCTAATTGTTGCTTACTGTATCAGTGGTTGTTGGAGTTGACATTCAGAAGGGGGCAACCTAACCTAGTGGAAGGAATGGTATGTACATTGACTTAATTGTTGTTGCTGCCTTTTTGTTTTTCCTTTCAATATCATGATTTTGAGTAATTGGTACATATTGATTGTATGGTATTTGGGTATATAATTTATTAGTCATGTGTAATACCTCTCTTTCCTAATGTGTAAAGATTTATTTATTTATTGATATGT
>JABWDY010006956.1:0-13666 GCA_013358455.1 Thalictrum thalictroides | reverse complement strand
CAAACCTGCCCAGTATGGCAGTATCTCGTGATAGACGACGGATATGGGCCAAGTTTAATGTGATTATTACAGGACAGCAACTCGTGGGCTTTACGGATATGGGCCAAGTTTATGTCTAATAGTGTTGACTCCAAAACACTACTATGCACGATACGCTACTATAACATATTCGGTGCTGCGACTTTAGAGACCACTACCCCACTTCGAGTACGCGGGTCCTTTCTTTCAATCTCATCTCCTTTTTCTTTTTTCTCTTCTTCTTCACGATATATCCAGTTATCCACAGCCTTCTCAACTCAGATTGATGAAATAAGTATTTATCTACTCTGCTTTGTTCTGATAATTAACAATCAACGAGTGCACTCTCCAAACACAGACGCTTTTGTAATAAGTAAGTAGTTTTCACTTTTCAGTTTGTTTTCTTGTTAAATTTTAGGAGGATGGTTAGTTCTTTAACAAGAAGATCATGCTTGATTGGTTCAAATGTACTAAACGAACAACTTTAGAGACCAAATAAAATTTTCTTTTCCAAATTTCTGTTTTTGTTAGTTAGATTGATCTTCAAGCTTACCCAAATTTCAAAATCCCCATTAAAACAATATCTGTGTTTTGATTTTACTTGTTGTTAGTCAATTGCAAATTATGTAATTAGTTCCATTTTTTTTTTCCTGTACTGCAACTTATTGATGGTATTCAACCTGCATTAACTGTTTGATAAAGTGTATGTGAGAGGGGGTTTCTCTTTTTAACTAAAAGTAGATTGATGACTCTCTACTCTCAGAAATCTTATTTATAGGAATGGGGTGAAGCACCGAAATCAGATTGTATACTCAAATTAGCTTCAGCCTTGTTTGTTTATGTACTGATCATCTCTATGTTCCCTCAATCCCGCCATCTTCTCCAGTAGTCCACTTACCCTCTTGAATATAGTAGTATGTTTTGTGTCAAACTTCCATGGTTCACTACTTTCACATCCTTTTCTTTTATAAGTTTCAATTTATTACATCTTTTTGAAAGTTTCTTCTCATCAGATATATAACTAAAGAAATTTGAGATCTGTTGTTGCACATTTTTTTATTAATCATGAATCATTAGTTTTAGGCTTCGCAAATACTCTTAGCTGATATAAGCTACTTCAAATAATCATGTAGAGTAACAATGCCTTGTTGCTTTAATTGCTTGTGGTCCTCCCATTTGTTCGTGATAAGAATGGTACCTCCAAATTTCTAATTTAAATCAAGATTTTCTTGTACCTATAACAGTATAACTGTTCAACTAAGTTGAAATGAATCTGGCATCTTTGTCTAGATTGATGTTGTTATAGATGTTAGCATTGCTAACTGATGTACTGTTACTGTAACTTGGTTTTAAAGATCTTGTAATTTGCTCGGGTATCCCATTTCGTCATAACTGCTTAAGTAGAGATGTGGTCCACAATTCGTAACCAGCAAAGGGTTTTGAATCTAGATCATACTTGTAACTTGTAGGAATTGAATCACACTACTTACATGGTTACAAAACTGCTTGTACGCTGCTACTAGTGTCATAACATAGAATATTACAATATCGTGTGGTGCTTATGGTAAAGTAGCAGTGTAGCACCCACAGCACCTAGATAGGCTTGCATTGCAAATTTTGACCATAGTACATGCAGTTATGCATCAAGATTATAATTTATTGATTGCTTAAGCATTTTTTAACAGCCGTAGGAAAAAGTATTCTGCAATATCATTTGTGCATTCATGTTCTTACCTTCTCTACACTAGTGATAACAGGGAACTAACTTCTTACTCTGTCTTTCAGGGTTTGAAGAAAATATTGTGATTTGTGTTTTTACTTCAACATGTTTAAGATCCCAAATCATCAGGTTGCAGGCCACCAAGCAGGCGATGGAAAGCTTGGTCCACTTATAGATGATTCAGGTCGTTTCTATAAGCCTCTCCAGAATAATGAACGTGGATCAAGAGAGGTGGCCTTCTACACTTCCTTCTCCTCTAATACTAAAATTCCAGATCAAATTCGTCGGTACTTCCCGCTTTTCCATGGTACACAGCTTCTAGAGGCTTCTGATGGGTCTGGTCTACATCTCCACCTTATTTTGGAAGACCTGGTCTCCACTCACGTCCATCCATCAGTGATGGACATCAAGATTGGCTCCAGAACCTGGTACCCTCAAGCATCTGAGGAATATATTAAAAAATGTCTAAAAAAAGATAGTGAATACACAAGTTTAAGATTGGGTTTCAGAATATCTGGTTTACAAGCATATGAAAGCGAGGAATCAGGATTTTGGAAGCCTGAGAAGAAGCTTGTCTCGAGTTATGATATGGAGGATGTCCGGTCCTCTCTTAAGCGGTTTGTATCTTCTAAACCTTTGTCTGGCGTAGAACCGGATGGTTCCTTTGCATCTGTTGTTTATGGTGGTTCTGACGGGATTTTGGCGCAATTGTTGGAGCTAAAAGCATGGTTTGAGGATCAAACCATTTATCACTTCAATTCTTGTTCTGTCCTTGTGATGTATGAGAAGGCAGCAGCTGAGACAGGGATGTCACGGGCAGAAGTGAAGCTTATTGATTTTGCTCATGTCACGGACGGTGAAGGTGTCATTGACCATAACTTCCTTGGGGGACTCTGCTCATTGATAAAGTTCGTCTCTGAAATACTTGTTAATCCCGGGGACTATACAACTGAAGGTGGCTTGAATGGATTTCAGCAGCACCCATTTTCTTTCCACAATGGTCCCAAGAAAGATATTGAATAATCTTAATAGATGGGTTATCGTTAAAAGGTGCACCTTTTAAAAATTACCTGACGCTACTTTGTTTTGTGCCTGATAGTTTTCCGGCACTTGTGGAATAAAACTCTGATAGTAACTCAACCTTTTCTATTATCACAATGTAGTCATGAACAGAAACATCAATAAAGCAGCTATGTAACAAATGTTTGGGGTCGATTATTTTCTGTGTTTTTTGTCTGTGAGTGTGTGTTCTTGTTTAACCAGTAAATGTTTGGGATCAGTATCCAGTAGTATACTAGTATAGTACCAGTAAATCAGTAATAACCGCATGACAGTGTAAACTTTTACTTTAAAAACCAACTTCATACTTGCTTGCCACTGGGTGTGCCCTGGGCTAGTTATACACAACTTGCACATATACGAGTGCCCTTGTGACTGTCAGGAATGCTTTTGGTAATGGGATTTATATCATCACCAATGACCAACCATTAAAAACTGAAGTTAAGGTAATGTAGGAACTTACCTTTATTGAATTCCATATTCAGTAATCAAGTTTGTCACCATATAATGAATATTCACATTAACCCTCAGCTTCAGGAAGATAAAGCCATTTGGCTGCCAGTTAAAAATGGTCGGTTCTCGGTGAAATCTATGTATAAAGAACTCTCTTTTAATCCTTGTAGGACACCTAATAAAATACACTTAAGTATGTGGAAGAGCTTAGCTACTCCTAAGGCTCTTCTTTTCTCATGGAAATGTCTCCATGATATGGTTCCCACAAGGGTAAAAATTGGGAAGTTCATTACTCTTCCAAGTATGACCTGTCCTATGTGTGATTCTGGAGAGGAAACCTTGCACCATATACTCTTAACCTGTCCTTACTCCCAAAAAATATGGTTCTCTATTAGCCTTGCCTGTAGAATTGTGTTCTTTCAGAATCTGACAGTGGATCAATGGATTAATTACTGGTTTCTACCACCTGATAACTGCTTGATTGACTCTAATACTTGGACTGCTTTTTGCATTGCGGCAACTTGGTCAATCTGGAAAGCTAGATGTAGGAAAGTTTTCACCAATTGTTTCACTGAACCTCTTGACGTTGCTACAGAAATCGATCTTACAGTTGCTAAGCATTTGAAAGGAAATTCTTTGCTTCAGCACTCTTTCACTTCTAATTCCCATGAAATCTCATTTTGGATCCCACCAGGCATTCTCAACTTAAAGTTAAATGTCGATATTGCTTTCTTATCAGCAGAAATTGATATTGGCATTGGTTTCATTCTGCGCAATAATATGGGCATGTTTCTAAGTGCAGGTTTCAGTAGAGGACATGCTGCCACATCTGAAGAAGCGGAATGTCAGGGCCTGCTTTTCGCCACCAGATGGTGCATCCAGTTCAAAGTAGCTAGATTGGAACTGGAAACAGACTGCAAAGAGGCAGCTGACTTTTGGAATGGGACTAGAGCAAATCTATCTTGGTCTTCTATAGAGATCATGCAGGAATTAAAAGGCTTAAGTCTTGATTTTCAGTTTTTTAGTATTTATTTTTTTAACAGAACGGGGAACCAAGCAGCTCATTTGTTAGCAAAGCATGCCTCTATAAGCTCCTTGGGATTGAATATTTTGTGGCTGCACAAAACAACAAGTGTTGTCTGCAAATAGCCACAGTCATTGTGCCCTTAATCCCTTATCAAACCAAACCCTCTTCTTTCTCAAACAAGTCGGTTGAAATCGAGCTAACCCTGGGAAAGAATATTTAGCGCCAAAACCTAGTTCTATAAGTGCGGCACACAATCTTTTCATCTTTATTTTCTCGTTCTTCCCTAGTTTTTCATATTTGCTTGTGTTTTTGTGATTAGATCCTTATTAGCTTTTTTTTCGTTTGATATTGTGAAGAAATCAATTGAATGATTCTTTGATTGCTTTAGTATTTTGTGGTTTTTTAATTGTTGATTTGATTGCTTCTAAGTTGAACAAAACCCTAGGATTTCGTTTGCTTGATCTTCCAGGCATTTTATTTTGGTTACCAGTACCAGGAAGTCCATATAGAAGATATGCATAATAACCTTTGCTATTGCTGAATGTAATGAGAACCAATTATCTCATTCTTCTTCTCTGTTTCCATTGCAAGTGTTTGAAATGTTACTGTCACTGGTTAATCAAACATTCCATGATTCCAATTACTCTTTTTTAAATTATAATAACTATAGCAGTGATATTAGTACATAATCTTCTTTGTCAATTTTGTTCCGCGATCACCTTTCATGTTTCTAATACATGATTTAAATAAGAAGTAACCACAACTTCTCTAGTTTTACTATGAAATTGTATCTCGGCTTGGTTGATGAATTTGTAAGCTTTGTTTGATCCTTCTTCTTTTAATTTGTCTATTTTAAATTAGTTATTACCTACAATCCCAACAAACCATTTGGTCGATCGCAGTCTGCAGTCCACATAATGGTCACGGTACCATTGGAAAACCATTTGATCCGCGCTTGACAGTGAATTCTGGCCGGGTTTTTTATTGTTATTTTTGCTGGCTCACAGATTCGTTACTGGAACTCTAAATAATGGCGTTTTTCATGGATTAGTTATTTGAATTGTTCATGATGGAAAGTAGGACCTACCAGTGACCATTTTTTTTCAATTTTCTTAGACCAAGAACCTTTATAGAGTAGGTGAGCTACATCGAAGCTGTGTATCTTCTTCTGGATGGAGATCTGTATGCAATATATGAATGACTGTCAAGACATTTGTTCCAAATTTTTGGAAATAGACAAAATACAGGTAGATAGTAGTTGCCTTTGGCATTTTTAGGTCCTTGTCTGATTACTTCTTTTTAGATCATTTAAGATTTTCCGCAGGTATATTAAGCGATATATTGCCTTAAGCTGAATTCCTTTGACATAACTAGTGTTAGAGTAGAAGTGAGTGTTCTGCAGTTTGGTTATTCCCATCAGGCTCTGTAGAGTTGGGAGATGAAATTGGAGGTTTGCCATATGAGCAACCTAACAATTAGGCCTTGTGAAAAAGTCCTTAAAAGAGTCTTGGCAGTGACGTTGTATATAGAAGTGAGCAGGTACCACTGTACCAGTTAGATTTGCAAGTTGCTTAGAGTTCTTCATCTTGGCAGTCATAGGATATATGTTTTAACTTGCTTCAATGAATAGACCTTTTAGAGAGTGGTGTAATGAAAGATTTGTTTGATTTCTTTTAGCCCTACACAATACAGGAACAAAAACTGGATTGTTTATTCCATCAATATGTTGAGAGAAAGAAACTGAAGAAGATACTTTATAATTTTCCAATGGTACTGTGACCTGAGCCCTCTTTGATGAATTATTAGTAACCCTTCCCAATGATCAAATATCAATGATACTTAGGATCAGAGTATCGGACTGCATGCTTAATATTTGAATATATAAAAACCCATTCATGTAGCATTACTTTTGTGTAACCATACACTGCCTAACTACAAAATACTAGCTAAGGAAAAACAAACTTGCTCCACATCAACTTAAATTTTGTTTAGTACTACTGACCTTCATGTTACATATAATAGCATAATAGTTTGCACACTCACACTGACCTTCATGTTACTTTCATGATGGGGATTGTTTTGTTTTAATTTATTGTCTTTGATAGGATGACATTATTATTTTGTAATACGTTAAATGTACAACAGGAATGGAGTCGAATGATCAAGCTCTACGACAACCATGTTCATGCTCTTGGTAATTAGGTTTTGCGTTAGTGTTGTTTGTTGGATAAAAAGGTGCTAACGAATTGTTTGAATAAATCACTCAACGAGGAAAAAAAATAAAAAATGGAGAAGAATTCTCCAGCTTATGCAATGGAATGGAGCATTGAGCTTGAGAAAGGCCTTCGATCAAATAAACCTGGTAAGCATCCCCTTTCAGTTTTCTTCAAAAAGAATCATGAAAAGTATATATTATTTTCTTTGTTTTCAATTGAGGTTATATCAGTTGTAGTTGTTAGCGATTTCTCTTTACTGTATCAGGTAAACCTATAGAAGCTATATCACAAATTGGTCCAAGACTTGAGCAATGGAGTAAAGAGCCCATTTCTACAATGGTGATATTCAATGTTTTTGGTTTAGTTCCTGGGGAAGATAGATTGTTTGCAAATACAATACTTCTTCGACTTGCAGATGCATTTAAATGTGGAGACAAACACACAAGGGTCTGTATTCTAAAAGCTTTTCTTTTAGAGAGAAGGAAACGTAAGAAGGGTAAACAATATAATGGAATTTTGGCTAAGCAAAGGGTACCGAATTATGAAGAACTTCTTAAAAGGGTGAAGATTGTTTACGACAAAGGAGATTCTGATTCTAAAGCGATAAGTTTACGGCTTTTTGGATGTTGGTCTGATATTGCAAGTGATAGTGCTGAAATTCGTCACATGATTTTGTCTAGCTTAGGCTCGTCCAGTGATACAGAGGTGTGTTCATTATCCTTCTCTTGCAAAAAATTTATCATCTTCGAAAGGTGTAGTCCCTCTAAACGTTAATGGAAAATTCGATGAAGATGTAGGGGGAAATTATTAAGAAATGAATTTAGTAGGTAAAATCACAACTTTGATAGAATATTATAGGTTTCTTAGAATGGAGAACAATTTATGATCGATAAATGTTGATATTTTGTATTATATGCTATTTTGTAAGCATGTTCGAAATGTTGAATCTGAAACTTACATGATGGGGAGCATTTGAAGGGATGAGAATTTGAAAATATGAGACGCAGTTGGAAACTTATTTTGTTGATAGCCGTAAATACCACGCAATGCTATTTAGGATGATTGATGGTGCTAGTTGTTAGTTGTAAAGTACAACATGGCTGATATTGCATGGTTTTGTGTTTAGTTGACACTTGGCACTACTCTTCTATATGTCGAACATGCATATATATTTGCATTAATATCATCTGATTTTGTTTTTGTCTTGAGCTGACATCGAATTAGAATTTCAATCTATTTGAATTACTCTAATCTGTGGACAATATTGACAGAGAACTGCTCCACATCCATTTGACTTCTAGCAGGTAAAAGCATCACTTTTTACTGCAGGGTGCTTTTCTGAGATGCCTGAGGATTTTGCATATGTTTTTTTGGAGGTGCTTATTAACATGGTGACCTCATCAAAGCTTTCCACTACCGTCAAGCTAGCATGCGCTAAAGCTTTTGCTAAACTGGGATATTCATTGACACTTGCAACCCGAGCTTACAAGGTGCTGCAGGTTTTCTGATTCAGTCTATAAATGGATTATCATCATGGGTACTTCTATCTTATATTCTCATGAATTATGTCAGCTAGGATTGAAGATGTCTTGGATGATATATGTACTATTTGAGACTAGAACATTTACCACCAGTTGTGGAGGTCGATTTTTGTAACCTATACAACTTACCACCATTTACCACATACTTCATATGGTATCATACTAAAATGCTAGTGTCATCCGAATCAAAAGTTCTTGTGGTGTGTGGTGGGTTGTAGAAATTGGAGAGATCTAACCTCGCAATCGGTGGTAGATGATCTGACCTATTTTAAAGGACACTAGTTATGAGATGCTTTGTTGTGATGAATATGATTATTAGAGAAATATTTAAACCCCAAAGAAATTGAAGTTCTTTCTCTGTCGAAATGTCTAATTAAACTGTTCGACGAAAGTATATTTTTACATTGATTTTTTTAATAATAGTATTTCTAACCCTTCTCTATATTCTCAGTCTCTTAATTCTAATATTTCTCTAATAATTGCTTTTCAAGATAAATTACATTATTGATAAGTATCTGTTCTATCAAAATGAAGACATTGTGCTCCTTGCATCCTTCTACCACAATGCAAGTCTCTCCTTCAGAGAGATACACTGTAGAAGAGATTTTCGATAAGGCTGGGTAGGTGGGCAGCAAGAATCTTACTTAAAAGAAACTTAGTGATGAGATAGATGCATAAAAAATAGGAGAGGGCTTCTATATATAAATAATAATGGCTGAATTTTGAGTGACCGGATTGTGGAAATGTTTGCATCTTTCTGGCTATGCTTATGTTATTGACTGTTGTTTTGTTGCAGACAGGTAGAAAGCTTGTGCTGAACTCTTCCCAAGAAGAATTCGTGGTTGAGATGTTGACATCACTCTCCAAACTTGCTTCCAAGTCAGTGCTTCTTATTTCGGAACAGGTACCTTCCAATTTTTCTGGATTTAAAATATTTTTTTGTTTTAAGGGGTTCAAGTAGATTCAGTTTGTAATCTTTAGTCATAAAACTATGAAAGGCCAATTAGACTTGGTTCTGCAAATTAAAATTTTGAACTAAACATATTTTTTATAAACAATCTTAATATTGAGGAAATTACATAGGGACTAAATATAGTACATTTAAGGTCTATTTTGACATTGTTCTACATGGCTCCTTTGGATGTAGGTTGAGTTGCTTTTATCATTAATCATCCATAATTCTGTTGTACCCGTGCAAGCGATGGCAATACACTGTATGCTCTTTTTATTGGGTGGAGGAGTTTGCCGATTTCCCATTAAGGAAAACTTTCTGTCACAGCTTTTCCATGTGTTGAACAATACCAATCTTTCAATAGTTTCACATTGTGAAGCTTTACGGCTGCTGCTAAAGGTCATTTTCATTCATGTACATTATCTGATTTGTTATGATTTTGTTAAAGTCACTGACTGGAGTCCTGGACTATGTACAGATCTTCCAGTATGCTCGCCCAAATCTTTCTCACAGGGAGATGCCAGAGTTTGTGATATGGTTGACTATTGTTAAAACTGCTAGTCAATCTCCTATTTTATCTAAGAGACTGTTGGCCTTCCAGCTTTTGGTAGATATCTCTCTCAAGGATAAAGAGGCAGTTGAAACAGAACCGAGTGGAAATGGTTCCACCGATCTTCTGTCTCAATCACTTCTGCTGGTACTAGATCGGATAGAACAGCTGGCGAAGTCAGAATTCAAGTCTTGTGAGACTGCCTCTGAGATGTTACAAGAGTGCCACAGTTTGCTTAGTCTTGTTCTCCATCTTGTTGAAGAGTATCCTACCCTAGGAGTTCTTGCACTGGATAAAGTTAGATCATGTGTAGAGTTTGTGGTGAATGCGGGAAAAAGAGGCATTACACAGAAATCATACTATCTTACAAATGACATTGTGGGTTTCGAAGGTGAAAAGCTTCGTCCCGTTGTTTCACAGTTTGTCTTTTGCATGTATAAGTTCGTAGAGTGTTGCATTGAAACACTCGATGAAGCCAGTGCTGTAACTGCCGAAGTACATCACATCTTGAAGCCCATTATTGAGTTTATGCAGAAAAGTTACTTCTCGAATCGCGACATGTGCACTATACAATCAATTTTATTGCACTCTCGTGTTATGTGGAGTTATTTGGCATATAATAATTGGGAAATCTGCAATGCTGATAACATAGGTATTTCTCATGAGGACTATTGGATTGAGCATGAAGGGCTTACCTGTGAATTCATAAACAAGATGATTGCTGGACAAGATAGGTGGGATGCCTACAAAGCCGGAAAATGTGCAGCATGTCAGGGAGCATGGTTTGCAGCTGCATTCATATTTAGGGAACTCTGTAATAATGTGCAGTCAGATGCTTGTCAGCACTGGTTGAAGTCTCTGGCTCTATTCACACAATCTGAAAGCACTATAATGCTACCATTTCTTCCGAAGGAGGGCCAGAAATTGGTCAATAGGTCAAAGATACACAAAATTTGGGCTACAGGATCTGGGGTTTTGAGTAAAAGTACTGAAGATTACCCTTGTTGTGCTGTCTTGTGGGACTACCACAAAAGTTATAATAAAGCTTATGATGAAGTTTGCTCTGCGATGGATATTTTGGCAGCTGCTGTCACTACTGATCACACATTTGTCTTCCAAAGATGGTTTTTGAACTTAAGAGCCAAGGTTCTACAAATTGTGGTTGACATACTTAAACTCTTAAATTCTAGTGCATCTAATGCGGAGAACACTGGCAATGTTGGGTGGGTTGAAGGATGCACTAACATCAAATTTAGCGGACCTACATTAGATGCCCATTCTTTGACTCCTATATCTTTTCGGTTAAAGAGGTTGGCGCAAGAACTTGATCTTATGGCTACATCTTTCATGGATATGGACCTTAGAAGCTATAGAACTTGTTCAAGGCTTGCACTGAATTGTTCGTTACTGGCCTTTTGCACTGGATTTGTGTTATACTCTCCAGATCTACGCTCTCATGGAAACACCATATATTGGGGTATTGAGGACTCAAGAAGATGTTCACAGTCAATGCTGATACAAGATTTAGTTAAGCGATTATGGCATGTAGATGGTGAGATGAGTACAATTCTGACACAAGTTTTGACAATCGTTGAGGATCCAAATAGCCGCTTCCCTGTACCACCTAAAATGCCTCTATACAAGAATGGTTCAAGTGAGAAAGAAACTTTAGATGTTTGTAAAATTGCTCTATCTGGTTTTCTTTCGATGCTAGAAGAGGCAAAGGGAATCAAAGATGGAGGAGGAAGATACAAACAGTCCAGAACAAGATTGCAACATTTATCCAATGTACTCCAAAGATGGATGGACATGTCCTTTCAGGTTCCCAAGTATTTCTTTCAAATCAGGTATGCCTATTTCAAACTCTTGTAAAGTATAGTTTTGATTTCTGACATGATTCATGTAGTTTTTAACTTTTTATAGATGGCTGTTAGGAACACAAAGGTAAAATTATGAATGTTGTGTATTCGTCTAGCGAGACACTAACTCATTGATCCATCTCACCTATAGTCACGTTAAGGCCTCTTAGGCACAGATTCAACTAATTCTAATCATTGAAGTGGTACAAAGTTTATTTTGAATGAATTGCAAACCATAGAATAACCTCCAATTGCCTGAAAGTCAAGATGAGCTTATTGGACTAAGCAATTAACCGCACTTCTTCATCCAAGTTCGATGTCATTGATAGACCTCAATGCATGGATCATTTTGCTGTAGTCAAGGTCCATTAAACATGGTTAGAGCACATGCAGAACAGGATTATACCTTTAGACAGTCCCATTTGATGCCATATACTAATTTTGACCTGCCTAAAATCTTAGTTTTATTTATTAAATATATAATATCTATTTACAGCTATGACATTCTAATGCTGGGAAATTATGTATTTCAGGTCTTGTGTTGGTGCAGAACTATTTCTCTTCGATGCAAATACTGGGAATCCCAATAGATTATCGGTCCTACCAGGTTGTCATCTCTCCTTAAATCTCTGCCTACAATTGAAACATGTTCCACCCGGCAGGGTTGCCAGAATTCACTGTATTTTAGCTTCTAAGCCATCCTATAGGACATCTGAACATGGTGACGAGAGTAAAGGGAAAATGTTGCCAGGCTTCCAATCATGTGACACCAGTGATGTGATCGATTTGAATGAGAAACTATGGATGTATGTGATAGAAAGAGCAAAGAGAAGTTGTAGAAAGATTAGGAAGGCTAGTGGTGGAGATGTGTTGGTGTGGTCTTGTGCGAGTTTTGTGTTAAATGAGAGGGGACAAGGTTTCTCAACTTGCTTGCTTGATGTTTCTGCTTTTCCAGTGGGGTTTTACAAGATTAAGTGGCATAGTTGTTGTATTGATAGTAAAGATTCGTATTGGAGTCTACTACCTTTAAATATGGGCCCTGTATTTAGTGTCAACAATTCTTTTGCTGGCAGATAATTCACTTGAATTATTTGATCAATTTTTGTTTCTTCATTTTTTTCATGTCCCAGTTATCCTCAGTTATCTGCTGCAATCTACTATCTAAAGTGGAACTCATAGACTGGGTTTATGTTGCATTTGAAATTTGTGAAAAAGCTGCCTATAAATGCTTTAAACCTGTTTTTGCTACTAGGAAGCGGGAGAAAGCGCTCAATGCCACGTTCGAAACAGCTTCTTGTCACATTCCAAACAGTGTATTGTTGCCTTCAACTACACCTCAGGGTTGTGATAAAGCTACATATAAAGTGCTTTCTGTATGTAGTTTGACTGGTAGCTCAATTCAACAACCAGGGTTCCAACTCCCAAGTGGCTCCTTTCTTATTCTTCTTCTTCTATTTCAGATTTTCAGTATAACCAATATGGCTGCAAAAGTCCTTACAGCTTGGTTTTTGTGTTAAAAGTCAAATCTAATAGTTACCACAAGTCCACAAGCAAGGACAACTGGACAAGCCAGGATGCCCTTGCTATGACTCTATGAGGACTCATCTATTCTTGTCTTAGAAACTTAAATTTTTGTTTTTGCTATAGAGACATACATCTCAAATGTTTTTCAAGTGATTATCTTCAATTCCTTTGTTTTTTTTTTTCCTATGGATTATCATCAATTCATGTGTGTACAACCAGTTCCAAAATCTATCATCATTTCATCATCCATCTACACTGAGGAACTTGAATGGTTAATTTATAAAAAGTTTAAGAAAGCAAATTACCTAGCACTAAAGAAACACACAGTAGAAAGGTGAAAGTAATAATATAGCCAAAAAATTGCATGGAATGGCATGTGATGAGTGTTTTCCTCTCCAACTAACTAAAGATTTCATCATTATGTCTAGACATATAATAATGCCCCAAGCCGCCAACCATATGAAAGAGAAGAGGGCCATCAGGCATCAGATGAGACCACCACCCTTTATTTATTTATCTCGCTCTCACACATCTATTTTATTAGTAAGAGAAAGAAAGCAACCTAGAGCGAGAGATACTATGGACACTCAGTACAATCCAAACTTGCTCCCTGGCATGTCAATTGCACATTTGCACACAATCCAAATCCTTAAACCTACCATGCACCATCTTAAATCATTTGTCCAAAGAGATTCATTTGAAGACCATCTTTTAAACTAGGCATTCGATCTTGTGATCTACTAATTG